>QLOY01004135.1:0-10480 GCA_003313965.1 Megacollybia marginata
CCGAGGTCACAATTTTTTCGTGACCTGTCTCCAAGCAATCACGCGGGGGTCTCCCTGTTCCAACTGTGTTCCACCTAGTAAGGCAGGTGCCGTACGGCCTGCTGTCTAAGCTCACGGATGAAAAGACGATGGGGAATAGAGAGGGCACTCAGCGAGAGAGATTCCGGAGGACGAAGACCCGCCCAGAGTGGAGATGCTGTCCAATGGAGGCCCAGTGCGTACCCACGTTCTTGGTTCAAACGATGTATTCCAACTCTACTTCGACCGGTCCGTTTTCATCATTTCCCAACCGTCAAATTTTATAAACAATCCCCGCGAATTCAGTGCCCTTTTGCTTGTTCTTGAGGTCTTGAGCTCAACTTGAGCTTGAAGCTTGAAGCTTGAGGCCTTCTCTGATATTTGATGTCTCGTCCAGTTCGTCGCGTTTTACACAAGTTTTACACCATCGAAAGATCTCTTCTCAAGCAGCAATTAACCAATGGATCAACACTGCGTTTTGGGAAGATCTTGTCGCGGCATCATGGCCTCGGTTGGGGGACCTGCGTCATCCGTGCAACAGTCGTAAACCCTCCTGTAGACTGGAAGGCAGCCAAGTCAGTTGTGGCGGCGAAAACAAGTTCGCCAGCCTCGAGTCGGAGAAGTGGAACCGAGATTCTCGAGGATGCTCGTCACAGGGCGATCGGTGAGCACAGCTGGGTCCTTTTTGGGTCCTTTCCCATTTACCTAAAATTCTGCACCACGAAGACTTGGATCTTGTGGATTCGCCTCGGCGTAAGTTGTTCGAAGTTTTTGGCGATACCGACGTGTATGAGCTACGCGCTCTGCGGCTGCTCACCTTTGATGAATCACGTCCTATCACGAAATTGACGGAGGCGGCTGTGTTGGCGAAGGCGTTTCGCGAGATTTTCAGATGTACGTGTCTCTGCAAATACTCGTTGGCCGTGATGGATTTACTTACGATAGGCTATGAATGGCTCTACCAGATAGCTGGCATCCTTCATCGCGACATTAAGTCTCTATAACCTCACGTATCGCCAGAAAGGAAAGTATGTGGCGTACTCAACTGATCTCACAATTAAGGAACACCCTTCTCTGTCGTCGAAACAACGTACTGGCACGAAACCGTTAATCAATCTGTAAATGGCAAGTTTGATGGGTCGACCGGGGCGCAAAATATTCAACAAAAAGATGTTATTTCTCTACAATATCTTATCTAGACGATACGAGGAAAGCTCAGGTCAGCACCCTCTTCGACGTAGACAACGTAAGAGGAAAACTAAGATCAGCACCCTCTTCGTCGAATTCGGGATACAGCTCAGGGAAGAACCGGCTCATCTTCCAAAAGCAAATATGTTGGCGAGTTGGCCGGGCCCGTTGTACACGGTTTGCACTTCAACCTTTATTCCTGTTTCCTTTAAGATCTTGCGCTGTAGATAACCCCAACAACGATAGGGGGAGCCTGCCGGGGGATGGATCTCGGGCAACCCCGCAGCCCTTGCTATGGCAAACGAATCTTTCCACTCCACGATACAGCCGACATAGAAACGCGGTGGCCATATTTTCTTGTGGAAACAGAAGGGTAAGAGTGATTTAGGAAGATGGTTGAAAGGCAATGTTTGCGCTTCACTCAGAGACTGGACCGATATGTCAAACGGTAGGAACCTGTTAAGGAGATGTACAGACCTGTTCGCGGTTGAATATTGGTCGACGAAAGAAGGCTGGTGGGTTGCACTCGTCCGCGTACTGCAATGGCATAGTGAACAAAAACTTAGGATTTCGGAATGATCGTGACAAGTCAACAAGCACGATCACCTGACCAACCATTCTGATTGTTTTGGACAAGTTTTGGAAGAGATCAAGCGATGTATTCCAACTAAGTGCTCTACTTCGATCGGTCCATTTCCCAGCCGTTGAATTTTATAAACAATCCTCGCGAGTTCGTTGCCCTTTTGCTTGTTCTTGGGCGCTTATCTGACACGAAGTGGGCTTTGTCCGTGGCTTTGCGTCCAATTCGTCATCCGAATCGCGTTCTACACCGTCGAAAGATCTCCTCTCAAGCAAATCCATGCAACTAAACAATGGATCAACACTGCGTTTTGGGAAGATCTCAGGCTTATCGCGGCATCATGGCCTTGGTCGTGGGACCTGCGTCATCCGTGCAACAGTCGTAAGCCTTCCTGTAAACTCGAAGTCGGTCGTGGCGGTGAAAATAAGTTCACCAGCCTGATTCTCGAGGATGCTTGTCACAAGGCGATCGGTGAGCACAGCTGAAATTCTGCACCAAGAAGACTTGGATCTTGTGGATTCGCTGCAGTGTAAGTTGTTCGAATTTTTTATTGACGGAGGTGTTTCGCGTTCAGATGTACGTGTCTCTGCAAATACTCGTTGGCCCGTGATGGATCTACTTTCGATAGACTATGAATGTCTCTACCGTACAGCTGGCATCCTTCATCGCGGCATAAGTCTCTAAGACTATAACCTCATGTACGCCAGAAGGGAGAGGAAGTATGTGGCGTACTCAACGACTTTCATACCTCCGCAATCAATGATCACCTTGATCACCTTTCTCCGTCGTCGAAACAACGTACTGGCACGAAACGGTACATGGCAATCGAAGTTACTCGCGGTTATCGCCATGATCTCGAATCCCTTTTCTACGTCCTCCTCCTCGCGTGTCGCTTTGAGAATGGGGAAGAGATTTTGGACCAACCGTTGCAGGAATGGTTTTCCCTTCATTCCACGGCGCTAGCAAAGTACAAGTCACACACTCTGACCTCCCTCCACCACCTTACGCTGGTTTTACCAAGTGGATGAGTGGATGGAACCCATGTCTGGTGCGTTTTCAGATGGTATACACAAAACCGACACATGCCTTGCCTCTGCGAAGATGGGCAGTATATTTGATATCGATGTTGCCAAAGGTCAAGTTGCGACTATGCAATTGTCTTGAAGAGATCCATGGAACGATTTAATAGAATAGGTGGGAACCTTGGCTTCTTGGTTTCTACGTAGTTGCTCGAGTCAGCTGAGCGAGATTTGACCCGGCAGGACTTGGTCAACATTTAGGTTTGTTGCCCCTGACACTCGACTACTACATTACATTCGCAGTAAAGGACAGGTCGCAGGCGTGGAATGCAGGTGGGGACGGTCAAGGACCGATTTGCGGAGAATTCGCACTTTAACATACTGCAGTGGCATTGTAAATTGCAGTAAATCAACTTGAACGCGTAAATGGCAAGTTTTGTGGGTCGTGTGAGCTAGGCGCAAAATATTCAACAATAAAATGTTATTTCTCTACAATGTCAATCGACTCATCTAGACGATACAAGAGGAAAGCTCAGCTCGGCACCCTCTTCTTCGTAGACAACGTAAGAGGGAAACTGAGATCAGCACCCTCTTCGTCGAATTCGGGATACAGATGAGGCAAGAATGGCCTCATGATTTCGTCTGTCGTCTTCCATCTCCACCAGCTAGCATCCAAGAACCAGCCTACATCCTGTGACTTCATACCCAAGACTTGGACGACAGCTTTCGCAAGCAGCTCCCTCTTCGGTAACCTATCGAAGAGGTAATTGCTCCCAAAAGCAAATATGTTGGCGCGTTGACCGGGCCCATTGTACACAGTTGCTACTGCAATCTTTATTCCTGTTTCCTCCAAGATCCTGCGCTGTAGATAGCCCCAGTAATAATAGTCGGAGCCTGGCCGTGGATGGTTCTCGGGCAACCCCGCAGCCCTTGCTATTGCCAATGAATCTTTACACTCCACGATACAGCCGAGATAGAAACGCGGTGGCCATATTTTCTTATGGAAATGGAAGGGTAAGAGTGATTTAGGAAGATGGTGGAAAGGCAAAGTTTGCGCTTCGTTCAAAGACTAGAACGATGTGTCAAATGGTAGGAACCTGTTGAGGGATGTACAAACCTGTTCGCGGTTGAATATTGGTCGACGAAAAAAGTCTGGGGGGTTGCGCTCGTCCGCGTACTGCAATGGCATAGCAAAGAAAAACTTGGGGAATCACAAGAGGCTGCGTGGAAGTCGAACCTTATAACAAGCACGATCACCTGACCAACCATTGTTTCAAAGTTGTTTGGGGCAGCCTTATGTCAAGTTGGTACAAACATGACCCGTATATGGCTCAAACATGCACCATATATGGTACAATTCTGAACATCATGGTTATCCGAGTTGTTTCAAACAGTGTCTCCTCCCGGACAATTCCCCGACAAACAGAACGCACCGGAAATCTATATATATGGACACAAGTCGTCATAGCCAGTCCAAAGGTTCTCCTACAATCTCACAATGCTCCTCCAACACCTGAACTTCCGCGCAGAGGATGTCTACAATGCTTTCCAGGCAGCGTACAATTCTAGTTATGAACACCCATTATATCAGGCGTGGAACATGGCAAATGAAGCCACTGCCATATGCTTGACATCCAAGGACCGCAACGGTGCAAAGATCTCCTCAGCGCCGCAACAATATTTGAAAGTTAGCAGATACCATGACAAAAACAACCGTGGGGGTAAGACAGAGTTAATTATACAGTGAATCTGCATATTGATTCTTTACAGCTGTACGCCAACTTATGGACACCAGTGTGATGGCTGAAAGGGCAATATCGCCCCCTATGTCCATTACAAGCCTCTCTCCAGGGGATGCAGCATCTCCAGCGTCTGTGACTCCTTTTGTATCACCACTTCAGCACCATCGTCTCTTCGCTGATAGCTCACCGCTCAGTTCAGTCTCTTTGCCGCTCGACGATTTTGATTTCTATTCGTCAGCGCCACAAGCCGCTTCGACACCCTCAAGGCATCGTGACAATGATGCGCACATCTTCTCAGACTTGCCGGACACTGCAACGTTTGAAGCCAACAGTCAGCGCCATGCACTGTCAGCAAGTTCCTTCGATTCCGAGTCTGTTGAACAACTGGCCAACATGTCGATCTCCGGCTCGGAGTCTCTGCTGCCAGCCCAAGATGTTCCTCAATTACCTCAAGATGTTCAGTGGGACCCTGTTGACATTGACCCGGCCGTCCTTGCTGGAAGGGCCGCTATAGCTGAACGCTACATGCCTGTCACTCCTCCTCGTCCACCGAAGGAACAAGCTTCACGGTCACCTAAATCCACAGATATAGAGCAAATGTCATTGAAAATGACGACGGAATATGTCATTCCCGACTTTATTTTCTTTGTCAGCTTGCCCTCGCAAGGCAAACGTTTTCAATATCCGATTGTTTTGGAAGAGATCAAGCCACTTTCTGAACGAGAAGAACCTCGAGATGAACAGCATTACGAAAAGGGGTTTTATGAGATGGAAGAACAATGCTTCATGCAGGCTATGCTTGCATTCACAGAATTCCCGAAGTCGCAAGCTCATTGGGATGCTATCTTCATTTTGATGGTGGTAGCAGACCGATTTAAAATGCTGAAGGTGAAGCGTCCTGCAGAGTGTCCGCAGACCAAGGCCGAGTGTGAAAATTTTGTCAAACAAAATCTTGACAAATTCCGGCAGGAACTTAGCACGAGCGTCCTACCGTGGTGTCCGGAGGGATTTCCACTCTTGAAACTTAGGAGCGCCGATGAACAGTACTTTTCCAAGGAATGGTTCCAGGTCTGGAAAATTGTTGGTCAGGAGTGCCAGCTCGATTTTAACTTCGAGGAGTTTTACGACGAGTCTGAACCTCGACTCGAAGTTGAAGGAATATAATAAATATTGTCCCGTTATGTACTGGCAAATGTAGCTTGTTATCATTGTTTTCAAATGGAACTCCCAGATCCCACCATTCGACCACGCTCGACTCAAAAAAAACGCATTCAAGTCCTCATCCAAGTCCTCTTCCATCTACTTACTTCAAATAATGCCCTTGATGATATCCGCGGCTAGTGAGACGGTAAAACAATTGAATCTAGTTGAACGTTTGCTTACCCTTTTCACCGATAAAATAGGCCGTGGCTATAGCGTTGTATCAGTTGCCACAAGATGCATAGCCAAAGGAAAACTCACATTGTGCGTGGCCGGCAAAATGCAAAGGTACAATTGACATATCAACAACTCGAATATTGGTTGTATCGTAAACCTTCAGTCATCAATGTAGACTTAAGCTTAGATGAATCAGCATACCTTTAAGTGCGGATCAACAACTCCTCCCTTCTCGCGAGGAAGCATTGAAAGAGGGCCAGTTGTGTCTAAGTCGGTAAGTAATATGTCGGAAGCATAGCTGAGTCCGCGTACGATAGCTGGTCAACATGTTGTCTTTCACAAATTCTGAAAATGTTCATAAACACCCAGTTGAAAGCCAAGATCATTACCGCTCAATTGGCTATCTGTCGGTATACCGGGACCCAGCAAGGGACTATTGGTCGATTCTAATATAGTGTGAGACTGTGTGTATAGGTGGAAAGGCGTACCTAGCGTGTCAGTAAACGGTGAAGTCTGCGCAACTTTCATCGCAAATCTGATTAGCTCGATCATAGTTTGCAGATCAATGTCGTGCTCAAAATAGTGAGGATCATAAGCTGGATCGACGTGTGGATCGTTCGATATGCAATGCTACGGTGATAGATATTGATCAGCTCGATAAAGGTTGGTATGAACGCACAATTGTCCCTCTGGAAAATGGATAATTGGTCAAAACTACAATGCTCATGTACCGCTTTCCGGGAGTAGGCTTATCTGTCCTTGATTAGCATACCTTCAAGAAGGAACTGAAACTCACTATTGGGATTCCCAGAGAAGAATCCCGGGATTATTAGGACCTCACATCCGGGACCTTTCTTCGAGATTCTTTCCATCTGAAGTTCATACTGGTCTACCACACCTAGATGATATTTTTTCGAGGCTATTTCATGTCGTATAAATGCTCGTTCAGTCTCATGAATCTGGCCGGCCCGCGGGGACACCGTATCCAGAGGGGCGAAAAGGAAGTTGGTGAGTCCGACGTGGAAGAGTCCTTTGCCTTCTGGGCTAAGTCGTGTGATGAAGTAAAGTTGTGCTCAAAGAAGTGCAAATAATACATACTAAAGGCCGAAGTGTTTTGCAGCAACCTCTGGGTCTTGCAGCAAATCGTACGTTTCGTCAGTAACGCTATCTTTCAATTCTACGGGCAGTGAGTCAGTTGAGTCAGCAGATTCTCTCAATAGAGCTCCTTACGGAAAGGAATAGGAAGATGATTATGTTCCTGAACGTTTTCACCTACTCCATCAAGGGCCAGCTTCACAGGAACGCCGATAGATGAGAGGACGCTAGGACGTCCGATTCCAGATAACTCAAGAATTTGGGGAGATTTTAATGCTCTGGACCTTTCTGAGAAGGGAAAGATGAAAAGGAGGGAACTTACCCCGCACAGAGGATAACTTCCGTTTTGGCGTGGGCAACATGCACGTCTCGAGAATCACCCAAGGTAAACTCGACTCCGGTTGCAGTTAGACCCTCTTCCTCAACTCTGGTAATAATACGAGCACAGTATGCTCTAAGCAGGACAGAGAAATTCGTTCGGGAAGCATTAGGCAGGTAGTACGCCTTATAGACTTTCCGTGAGCTCGCGCAGACGGAATATCCTTACGGAAGACTTACAGTGACAGCATAAGAACGGGTGTGAGTTTCAGGATCGATGGTGCTGGGAGCGAAGTAAGCTCCATGCAGCTGTGGTATAATGTAGCATTGTTGAAAGAAAAAAGAGACTTACGTCACCGGCATTCTGTACACGTAGAATCATAGGTTATCAATCGGATAACTTGAACGAACTCACCGGAGCCTTAGCTTTAGGAATACCCATAGCAAGAAAGGTCTGTATCCTTTTAGACGAGGAAAAGACTCAAAGACAACGCAAACCTGCTGTAACTTGATTTCCGTCTCCGAAAGGACGAGAGGATAACTGATCTTAACAGGACCTGTGGCGAAGTTGAAACAACGTTAAATCCAAGGTAATCCATACCGTGTCCACTATCCTCAGAGAATCTCACAACTCTCGAAGATGGGTCCTTGTCCTCCGATGTGACACGATAACTGCAAGCTGTAGTATAATAAGTTACCTTCAATGAAAAAAACAAACCTGGTCACTCTGTCAAGGTATTTCTTATAACTTTCATAGTTCCATCCTGGATTTCCGAGTTTTTCCCAGTCCGTAAAATAGATGAGTACGCGCAAACCCAATTAGAGCCTGAGGCTCACCATCAATGTCATCCTTGGGAGGTGGAACAAAACACCCAGAGTTCATGGTTGAAGAACCACCGAGCCCTTTCCCACTAAGAGAGTTAAGAAAAGATATACAGCAGATGAAATGAACCAACCGAAACCAAGCGAATTGTCGACCACCCGCATGTTCCTGAGGAGTCTAATGCACGATCAACGCTCGGAAAAGACTGAAAAAAAAATCATGCTGTACAGTCTTGTGAAGCCAATCGTACTTTGGATTTCCCATCTGCGATCCTCCACGACTCGGAATATCTTCCCAACATATGATCAAAAACTATATGATAAGTACCAGTGCGTCGTACCGACTTGCGGGTCGTCAAGATGTTCTTCGCCAGCTTCCAAGACCAAAACCTTGATGTTAGGATCCTCTGTGAGTCTTGCTGCTAGGGTAAGACCGGCAGTCTCCCTCGATCAGATCTTGAAGTTTCATATAAAGGAAACCGTACACCACCGCCTATGAATGAATGAGACGCGTCACTAAACGAGGCAAGTTCTGCGCTTACCAATCAGAATATAATCAAAACATTGTTCTTTTGCAGCTGCAAGCGTCACAAAAGGCATAACGGTTTGTTTGAGAGGAGATGTAGATATTGTACAGGCTCAGGAAAGATCTGATTACAAATGACTTGCTCGTGAACACGGTACCGAGACAGTGACAGATCTATGGTTCTTCCTCCAATTTGAGAATGTGTTGCATCTTTGTGCTTCAAATAATGCCTTTGATCATATCCGCAGCAGCTTGTTCGGTGAAAGAAACACCCTTCTCGCTAATCACGTAGATCGTTGCTGAACACCGTCAAGTCCGTGTGTTTCTCACCCATACAATCCTTAAGAATCATTCAACGCAGCTGCACGTCGGACTCTACTCAGAGGGCTCTGAGATTCAGATGGGTGAGGTGGTCTAAACATCTGAGCAAGAAATAAACCAATACCTAGACAAGTATCAGCAAAAGTTTCGGCGCGTTTCGGAGCGACCTGTCTCGCAAATTTAACCATCTCGACTATAGTCTGGAGATCAATATCGATCAATATCAATCGGAACTTTTTCAAATTGGCGTAGTCTTCAAAAGTCATAGCTGCATCTCGCTTCTTACCTCCACAGCTTCAAGTCAGGAGATGACGGACGATGTCTAGTCTGAGAAACCTAGGGACGGAGGGCAGTTACTCGGCATGAAAGTTTTATGCATTGGCGAAATACATAATGTGCATAGGCAGGGCATACCAACCGCTCCCAAACAACCACTACTTCAGCTTCTTCTTACTACACCGCCGTAAGCAAACTGAAAGAAAAAAGAAAAAAACAAAGACACGTACGGACGGAGCTGAGACGAGTGTCCACACGACCTCTTGCGACAGTTGGTAGCACGAGGAGGAAGACGAGCATAGCACTTGCGGCAAATTTGCTTGTCGCAGTTGTATTTTGAGGCCAGGACTTTTAGCGAGGGTTCAATGATTCCACCGCGGAGACTTTTACCTAGTCGATAAGCTGTCTGAACGAAGCCTGGCTAACGTACCGAAGGACCAAGTGGAGAGTAGACTCTTTCTGAATGTTGTAGTCAGAAAGGGTGCGCCCGTCCTCGAGCTGTTTGCCAGCAAAGATGAGACGCTGCTGGTCTGGGGGAATTCTACATGAAGGCATAAGCAAAACCTTGGTCGTTCAGTGAAGACGAGCATACTCACCCCTCCTTATCCTGGATCTTGGTCTTGACATTGTCAATAGTATCGGAAGACTCGACCTCGAGGGTGATAGTCTTGCCCGTAAGGGTCTTTACGAAAATCTGCATCTAAACAAACGAAATTTGAGGAAATTTTATCGAGGCGTTATGGGGCTGCTCACCGTTGGTTACCAAGTTCTAAAGTCACGAGCTATACAGTTAGTCCACTGTGGCTGACTTTAGGGCCGGGTTTGAATTGGAGTTTGTGCGTATTTGGACGGACAAAATAACTTGCTGTTACTGCCATGGCTTCCAACGATCTTGAATGGCTGCTGATCCGCGTAGGTGTACCAAAAGTTTCAATTGACCTTTTTCTAATATGAATTGCACAGAGAAACAACTCGTTCATGAAACGAGTTCCTGAGGGACCCATTTTCTCTAGGGAGCCTGTACGTCTGCTGGTTGGTTCGCATTCAATTTGGCTCAGATCTACCTAGGGCAACCTCCGAAACCTTCACTCATACAAATACTCTGGCTTGGTCAACTCAAAGGTCAGCCAACCCATATTTATTTCATCGTTTAGCTGAGGTCAGTCAGACGATCGACGTCTCGGACAGTGGCTCTGGC
>QLOY01004148.1:0-20244 GCA_003313965.1 Megacollybia marginata
TGATCTGTGCGTTGTCGGAGTGATCCCCCAACAATCAGTGATTGTGTAATACTTCGTGCGATTCAAGATTTGCTTGCTCAGGATTTGCCCTTTGAGTTGCGACTTGATTTGTGTTTGATTTTGTGATATATTGTTGAACTGTCATTGGTTGAACTTGATTGAAATTGAACTGAATTGTTGTGCAAAAAGATTGACCTGTTGTGATATTGATTGAGTCTCCCATCCACACCACTTCTAGAAAGCATAAAGCTTTCATCCCGATTGATAGAACCACGAGCTATCGTAATTCTAGAAATCCAATACAAGTGTTTTCTCTCGTGTTCATGTGAGTTCTAGAAACCTCACAATCCTCTTTCCCGAGTCTCACACCTTTGGAACATCAAAGTGGTAGTAGTGTGTCTATTCGCGTTAGTGTTCTTCCCGCAGTGCTCTCTGTTGGGTTGATCATTGTTTAGTCATCAACTAGCCCCGCACCTTTGCTTCGCTTTAGAGTGCGTTCCTCATCAGCGAGTCTGATGACCTGCCTCATCGAGAACACTATAATCCTTGACTACATCTTCAGCCCGCTGAAGACATTTGACAAAGACCTCATTAGTGAGTTCTGCTTGCGACACTAGAAAAGAGAAGTAGGATCAGAGATGATTCTAGAAAAGGAAAGAAGGTGATGTACCTTCGATCGCGGCTGTGCTTGAGAAAAAGGTGTGGGTGAATGTTCTCTTCAGCAGATTTGCAGAATCAATGTTTGCCTTGTTGATGGTTGAGAGAGCCTGCAGGTATTGGTGAGAGCTAATTAGCATGCCGGGCACGTCTTGATAATGCTTGTACAGTACCTGGCCTTGTTGACCGGGTTCCTAACACAGCAGTGGTAACTATGGTTTAGTCGACCACAGAAAAGACATACTTTTTGGGTTGATGAGTTGTTTTTATCTTTATGAAAGCACAAACCTGCGTGGGTGCAAGGCTTGGTGGGGATTGCCCGATCCAAAGACAAGACTGGGAACTGAAGAGTTGGAAGGAACTGAACTTTTGGAGCTCCTAGTTTTAGCAGCATTGGCGGTGTTGTCATTGTCGACATCCATCGCATTATTGGGAGGATTGGCCTAGATTTTATAGGTCAGCATTTACTCTAGAATAAAGTTTTCTAGGAAAGACTTACAACTATCTTGACTTTGTCTTCTTCATCATCCTCGATAGTAGCCCTAGAGATCTAAATAAGGGCATGATGAGTAAGCGATGTCGACTAGAACAGTTTTCAGACTTACAGGAACGCGTTCTCGATAAGGCTTGAGAAAATGGAAATAGAAGGTGCGGTATTGCTTAGGAAAAGCGATTCCAGCAGCTGTGGAATAGGTCTTGATGACCCCATTCACTTTCATAACAACCTCGATGATGGGATCGGAGATCTGGACTTTTCATCGAAGCTTGCTTGGCAGTATCCTAGAGTAACAATTGAGTTATGAATTTGACTCTAGAAAAGATAAAAACGTACCAAGAAGGGATTAACCACCTTTTCAAAGGTAGACCACTCTTCAGTAGGGAGAGGTCCACCCGCTGTGCTCCTCTCCAGGCCTTGTTTCAAGAGATACATAGGCAGTTGGATCGCAGTCATGTACAACATGACTTCAGGAGGAATGTTGACTTTGTTGGGTGTGGCAGGTGCCATATTTTTGATTCAAGAGTGACTTTTGAAGTATGAGTTTAGTACGATGATAGGCTGGTTTTCATCCCAGGCCTGAAATCTTTCAATTCAACACTACCAGCCTCTAAATACACGTGGGAAAGACTCCCACGGAGGTACAACCATCCGCTGGAAGCATTCTATAGTGCAGAAGGGATTAACAAGCCCACTGGACACTCATATAGACCAAATATAGAGCAGAGTTGAGAGGAATGAGCTGGTACTTGATAGTACTGCCTTATTGTATCTGACTCGAAGCTAATACAAGCACCCGCGACAGTATGCTAAGAACAGTACTGACGATCGAGAGACATGGTCCACGGACTATCAAACTACCACCTAGATTCACCTAGAGAGAAAATACACTATACAGAGCATATCGACTAGTCTACTGACGTACTTGGGGAGACACAGCCAAAACACGGAAGGGATCCGCACTGGAACACCCAAATAGGCTAGCCAAGTTAGCCAAGGTCGGATAGTCGTAAAGATCGACATCGCGGATCCTTGTGTTAGGTAAACACGTAATAGGGAACTTATTTACATTGCTGGAAAGCTAGAGATCCTTGCTAGAGCATGCTACCCTCAGCGGAGACATTGAGAGAGAACCTAGAGAGAACCTGGGGAGGACGGGCTCATTGAAACTTGCCCAGACTCAAAGCACCACATGGATCCTTAGTGATCTTATGCCTCTGACTCAGATTCAATAGAGTCAAGTCATTTCTAAGTCAGCAGCTGACTCACCACTGAGCAATTGTTTGTACTAGTAGTTGAAAGTAGTTAAAATTAGACTCAGCAGACCTGTATAAAAAGGCAGTAGTTAGCTAGGATACAGTAGAACATAGAGACCCAGTAGAGAATACATTGCACTTCAGACTATAAAAACTCTAAGTACCTCAAGGGAACACAGTTAAATAAAAGTCGCCAGTGGAGTTCTTAGTAACTCGTCCCTAGACTTAGTACCTACAGCGGAACAGTCTAAACCAAGCTTTCTCCCATCTCTGAGATCAGTACCTCAAGGGAAACTTCTCCTTTCTCACTCAGTAGTACCTTATAGGGAACCTGCTTCTTGCTGCTTAATTAAGTAGCCCTGCTCCGAGTCTAAACCACTCGTTTTGGCTTGTTTCAAGCCACCCATAGATAGCTTGTGATTGGGAGAGTCTTCTGTAGTCAGGAGAACTTCGGTTAGTCAGTAGTTAACGCCCCGCAGGACTTTGAGACTTTTTATAGAAGTTTCAAGTTTTAGTAGTTCATTTCTCTAGTCTCCAAACTCGAAAGGAATACCTTAAAAGAGGTGTTTGGGTGTTGGATTTAGTGCTTACATTGTGTGTGTGTGTGTGTGTGTTAGTGTGAGTTGGTGTCAGCATCAGTTCATTTCAAGCACTTCCATTTCCAGTGCAGTCAGCCCGCCTCACACCATGAGGTTCCTTTTCAATGAGAGTGTTTTTGTGGTGAGAGATGGGTTTTTACTAGCCCTCTCAAGCAGCATTTATACTCAAAAAGCACATGATCTGCTTAGAAGCTTCTTCTTGGCAATACTACCAACCAGGGACAGTTGTGATTAGTTAGTTTGGGGGAGAGGCTGAGCATGCGATAAGCAGACAATCAGACATGAAAATTTTTGTGTTTCAAGTTTTTTCTATGCATTAGAAAGCTCAGGGGAGTGTTCTAGAGTTGACAACTCTACACGGATCACCCTCGGATGTCTAGATGATGGATAAGATCGATCGATGTGCTGTGAAAAATCACATGCGGTGCACAAGAGTTAAGTGAGGACCCACAAGGTACTTACTGAAACCTCGTGATCGTGTTCAGAGATCGTGTGCATGACCTTAAGGAGAAATAGAGAAAATAAGTCAGGCAACTGAAAGACCTCACAAAACTGTCTCTAGTATAAGAAAATACTCCTCTAGTGCTAGAAAATAATAACTCAAGATAGTCTAGTTAGATTGCTCTGAGTAATGACATGCCATCTCTACTTTTTGGTAGATCAGAGGTTCAATCCTTCAGCAAACCGAATAGGAAACACCTTTTAGTTTAGCCAAGAATACTCGAAAAGAAAACAACAACTCTAGAGTTGAGCACCAATAATGCCAACAGGTATATTGGTGGGCTCTCCTCTAGTTGAAACAAATAAGACTATTGTGACAATGCTTTAAGCTGGGTTGTGGCTTAATAGTAGCCTGCTTGATAGCATAAACATGACACAAGAGCATTTTTTTGTATTGATTAAGTCATAAGTTCGATTCCAAGACTTGAATTTAATTTTAGTTTCACAAGTTTTGAACTTGAAAGCAATTCTAGATAAAGGATAGATATTTGAGAGATAAACATCGTCATAATAGACTAATGGTTAGCGCGTTATAAAGTCTTAGTTGACTTTGAAACAAATTAAACTGGAATGCGGTAAAATTTTGGACTTTGTTCGAGGGACAAGTCCTTTTTCATGCCAAGTTCAAACAAGATCAAGAAAAAGTCGGTTTGTATTCTACAACACTGACTACGAATACACGATGAAATAAACTAGTTCTATTCTAGAAGCTAGTTTACTATTGCAAGAGATAAGGCAGTTTTAAGTCCATGCCTAGGACTCAATGATGATTCAATGCAAATAAAATTGAAATATAGAATTGGGGAGTTAAACCTCCCTGCTGCATTAATGAAACCCCAGCCCAAGTCACTTTTGACCCCCTCGACCACAACACTGATATGCCGGTTATGTGGCTAGGCCTACAAATCGACAAGAGCCTCTATCTAGGCTATCCTAGAAGTCCGAGGTTCGCTTAGAGTGTCTATAGTAGTGAGACTCGACAGTTGAACACCCTTGGAGCTTTGAAACTTGTTACTAGCTGTCGATCTTGGACTTAGCTGGCTATTGAGGATGGATTACTTAGAAACAAGTTCTAATAGGCGACAAGTATCGTCAAAGAACCTAACTAACTGATTTACTTGATCAGTTGATGTCTATCTGTATGAGAAGTATTGAACATTAGCTACGGAGTTTAACTACAAAGTCACATGACAGCTCCTCGGAGAGAAAAGGAAGGAAGAGAATGCAGAGAGAGAGCGATAGACCCAGAAAAGCACCTGACTATGCATTGCATTCATCATCAGACCCTACCGCATGGTTGTCTTGCTAATGCAAGGCCCTCAGAATGGAAGGCACCCAAGACTTGTTTGGAAGAATACTATGCAGAAAAAAAGACTCAGGCTGCAGAAATTAACATAATGGAACTCTATGGGTTCCTAGGCGATGATGAGCCCGAGGAGGCTCCTGTTAGCACCTTCACGCATGCTGTGGTAGAAGACAGTGCAAAAGGCAGGTTACTTCTAGTGCCTGTCTCAGGTGTCGACAGCCCCGCTCCTGTGCAGACCCCACCCTTGAGTGTTCCTATCATCGCTTACCATGCTTCTTATCCTTTGGGTTTTGAGGAGGCTTTGTGATCACCTCAGGTACCATTGAAGGACCAGCAATGGGTTGCGGAGATGGAGAACGTTTGAGATGAGGCTCTGGTGAGGAAGGAGCAGGCAGATTTAAAGGGAAGGGCTCTGGGAAGAGGTCTTTCATCGAAGTGTTGAAGGCTTCGAAGAGCTCGAGGAATTCAATATTGTTGCCAAAGTGGAATTGAAGCCCTTGGCTTCCGGCGACTTGGTACAACTTCGACATTTTCCTGAAGAGTCGAGAACCGGTGAATTGAAGGAACTCGAGGGAGTGGTTGGAGATCTTGATGAGAGATTGGGTTTTTGAGAGCTGATGGTGGAACACGAGAACATCCTTGTGAATTTCTGTGAAGAAAGTTAGTCTAGTATAACTAGGAGAAAAAGAAACACTTACTGTGGCAAGAGAGACCCCCAGTGGCCTCAATTTGCTCGAGACTGTCTAAAAGGTGGCCAAAGTTCATGCTCTTGGAACACGGCTTATGACCGGTTAGACAACCCTCACAGAGCAATCCAAATCTGTTGTCATTGCACACGTTGTGGCCCATTTGAGAACAGCTACCACAAAGGAACCCAGTGAAGTTTTGAAGGCAACGATGAGACTCACGGATGAGTCTCAAGTTGACCTTGATGAGGGGGCTGTAATCATCAAGTTGGTGAAGATGGGATGCAAAGTCGACTTCACGCTTCATCATGAAGCGATCGTTGACGTGATTGATGAAGCATCCACCATAGACTTGTGGTGGAAGGTCAAGAGTTTGTGAAGGGAAGTGCACAGGCAAGATGGTTTCGGTTACAACAGAACCAACAATGGATCCCTCTTTAGCGGGAGAACCAGCCACTTTCTCATCACTATCGCTCACCTCAACAGAGGTTTCCTTGTGAGCCTTCTTCTTCCCCCGTTTTTCTTCTTCAGCTTCGGGATCATATTCAGAGCCACTTTCCTCAACTTTTCGTTTCTTCAAGGTACGAGTCTTGGAAGCCTTAGCGCAGGCTTGACATTGGGTGGAAGTTAAAGCCACCATGGGTTGAGCGTGAGGGTATCGACGCTCTTCCAAAGAGGCACGAGGTTCGAATTGGGTACAACGGTTGCATTGAGGAGGGACTGGAATGTTTGAAGTCCCTGCACCTGAACTTTTTGACCCATAAGTTTGACGAATAGGAACTGAAGGTGGCAAGGATTTGAGAGTAGAAATTGTGTCAATGGGAGAAATTAAGAACATGGTTTTTGATGATGACTTTGGAAGAGGATGTTTTTCAGTATCGACAGGAGGGTTGACTGGAGTGACCTGCTTGGAGAGTGGTCGCACTGTGGAACATTTGTTAGACGAGGGAGGTGTCGTCTAGTGAAAGAAACATGAAAAGTTAGTATAAAAATAAAGTACTAAGAAAATCAAGGCTTACTGCTGGCATTAATGAAGGAATTGGTGGGAGTTCCACCATGGTATTAGGTTCGAAGTTGTCAAGGTTGACGACAGGCTCTTCAGAAATACCAGGGACCTGCTAAGGAACATAAGTGTCAGATTGTGGGCATTTGAATAATAAGAAACTTACTGAGTCTGGCTTTGAACTTGAAGCCACTGGTTTGGGAGCCTTGAATAAAGGCAAGGATGGTGACATGGGAAAGGTGACATCTGCAGGTGTTGAAGGATGCGGAGTGGTTGAAATAGGTTTGGGAAGCGGAAGTTTTGAAGATATTGTATGACCGCAAGCAAAGAAGGAAGTTAGCAGAGAACCTTGAGGCTTGGAGGGCGAGGCAACGACGTCATCATTTGTGGTAGACATGATGGCAGAGAGGAAAGAATGGGAAATATCCCATTTCGACTTACCACCCAGATATTGGGAACAGTTTCAAAATATGATGCCCAGGGGTTGCTTCTTGCAACTCATGTTTTAATTAGAAGACAGTGTCTAACGGCATTGAAGTCCTGATCAGGAGGACTTACTTAAAATAGACCTCGGCCATCGCTGAATGCGATCATTTTCGGTTAAACATGTCTGAAAGTAGAAATTTGAAAGGTTTAGTGCTTGGACTTAGTGAGAAAAGGGATAGAAAGGTCAAAAGACTTTGTGGGTCTGTGTGTTGGCTGGATGGAATCAAAATAAGCATCAATTATTGTGGATCTAAGTCTAGATCACAGTCTGAAACAGTGCTATACAACTAGAATGACTGAGGACAGTCAATATTATTAGTTTGGGGGAGATGATATGCTGGTTTTGCAGCTAAGCTTATAAACTGGCAATGTTACCACTATAAGTTTGACTAGAGAGTCAAGATGTGTCTATTAACTCGTCTATAGTCTGGCGTTACATCTAGACTTGGTGACTGAGTACGTGTCTAAACTTGGAAACTCATTTGCGGTCGTCTTTGCTCAAGACTAGGCTGTATGCTGAGTTCAGTTATTCTTAAACAAAGCTAGTATAGTGGATTAGTGTCATTGATGATCCTAGATGAGTTGAACTCTCAGGAATTCATGTCTAGTGCTAAGAACTGTACTACGGCTATGATTCGCAGGGATCACATGATTGAGTCTAGGGGAAAGGAGGAAAGAAAGTCAAAAGGTGTTCTCTAGACTACCAGAAACACCTGATCCAGCATCGTATTCATCAGCGTTAGTGTACCACATGGTCCACTGAGTCATCTAGAGTTGGGAGAATGCTTAGAAAACAGGACTAGGAGAGTCATGGTATTGGATAGGCCAATCGCAAGGCACCTGAGGCTTAGTAAAAGTGTTTCAAAGCAGTACCTGGAATGCAGATCCATGTGGACACATTACTAGAACCGCTATGCCTGGGTACAGCCATACATCAAAAATAGGGGTAGGTGGTGCAGCATATGGCAACCACCCTCGGAGATCCCTTTCTCATTTTTGTTTCTGATTCATCTATTATTTATCGGACCGTATACATGCATGGCCAGGTACATACAATCTCAATTCATCTATATTTATATCTCTAAAACTGTATATAAGGACATCTAGGACTCATAGTACCACTAGATAACCACCCCTTGCCTATGATTTGTATTTGGCTTGGTGTTAAACAATTGGGTTTTGTTTGGTTCATCTCTAGTGTGAGATTGATGTGTTGCAATTTGAGTTTTGGGTTTACAAGTTTGTGATTTTGAGTTGATTTTGGATTTTGAGTTTAAAGTTGGTTTTGCACTTGTTGGTGCATTGTTTTGTGTCGGATATCATCATCCGCTGTTTCTAGAAGTTAGACAACTTCTCTAGAAGTCCGAAAACTTATACTAGTCTGAAATAGACAAAGTTCTGAAGCATTGCCCTGCTTGAGACACTTCTCTAGAATAACAAAGAGCTAAAACTCACACTCCCCAGGACATTAAAAGACAACTAGTGCATGTTGTTTGTAGTGTGTTTTGTGGTTTAGAGGCTTTGCTTCAATGCCTTAGATTGCAGCTCTCTCCCTAGACTATGTGTCAACAGTTCCACTTGAGTGCACCGCCACCCCAAGTGTCCCTATCAATGTATGCTCCTAAGACAACTTAGTTAGTAGGCAGTCTTGTTGTGCTCTTCTGGAACAGGACCCATCCCTTAGATGGTCCTGCTAAGTTCTCTAGAGACTCTTAAAAGTCCCTTTGAAGATTTTAACTCTCTGACCTCCCTCGTATAACAATGACACTGCACTGCCAGCATTGTACCTGATTGATCACTTCCCTAAGTCAATCCCGTCATCCTAAGACATCACTGATCTGGTTCTAAGAGATATGACTTTGATGCCACTGTTGGCTGGCTTTAGGTTTAAGACTTTCAATGTAATGTAGATGGTGGTCAAGGTAATGGCAAGTGAATTACTGAGCTCTAAGCCCAAGCCAATTTGTCTTAACTCTAGTTTGACCATCTGCTGGAGTGTTATACTCCCTAAGTGACACCACCTGTCTTTTATGACATGGGGTACCTTCTAACCTATAGGCATATCTCTTAGAGAGTCTTTCTCTTGTTTTAGGAGATGCCTGGAATTTGCCTTAGAAGGCATTTCAAAAGATTTCCAGCCTTTGCCACCTAGTGGTGATGAGGAATGCACTCTAAAGCGAAGCAAAGGTGTGGGGCTAGTTGATGACTAAACAATGATCAACCCAACAGAGAGCACTGCAGGAAGAACACTAATGCGAATAGACACACTACTACCACTTTGATGTTCCAAAGGTGTGAGACTCGGGAAAGAGGATTGTGAGGTTTCTAGAACTTGCGTGAACATGAGAGAAAACACTTGTATTGGATTTCTAGAATTACAATAGCTCGTGGTTCTATCAATCGGGATGAAAGCTTTATGCTTTCTAGAAGTGGTGTGGATGGGAGACTCAATCAATATCACAACAGGTCAATCTTTTTGCACAACAATTCAGTTCAATTTCAATCAAGTTCAACCAATGACAGTTCAACAATATATCACAAAATCAAACACAAATCAAGTCGCAACTCAAAGGACAAATCCTGAGCAAGCAAATCTCGAATCGCACGAAGTATTACACAATCACTGATTGTTGGGGGATCACTCCGACAATGCACAGATCAGGCAACAACTTGAACTTTACTACCCTAACCAGCTGTCCTTTTATACCCTTGCCAAGCATACTCAAAATAGATGAAACTCTTCCAAGACCATCAGTCATCCTTGGCTTCTGATGGGAACCTTCCTGTTCCTGAACCAATCCCTGCTTATCAATGTTCCTGGTTTCTAGATCGATCATCACTCCCTATCAACATTCTTCTAGATGTCCTCCTACTTGTTGTTTTCCCTACTTTCTTGATAGATGACTTTGCTGATATTGAAGATACTGATTCTGGTGGTTTATTGTAAGCTAAGGCAGAATGACTTAGCTGAAGATAAGGTAGAGGAGAGACGAGACAGTACCTATTTCGGATCACACGTGACACCCTCGCCGTCTTCCCTTACTCCCATCACTGTTCCGTCGTCGTCGTTCCCACTCCGCCGTTCACACCCAGAAATCAGATGGCTCGAGGTCTCCCTCCTTTCCTGCAGTTTTCTATCAATTCTACCTGGCTTTTTCCATTATCTTTTCCATTTCCTGGCCTGTTTAATTTATGTGGTCCAGATGAGCTCAATATGCTCGAGCTAGAGCCAGGTCATCTGCCTGGTTCTGTTTATTATTTTCATCTCCTGCTTTGTCCTTCTCCTTGAACATCAACCCAATCAAATCCGGCGGCGGAGTGGGCCTATGGTGCATGCTACATGTTTTATTTTTGTCCCATCTTTGTCATTGCACTAAAAAATTTCCCATCACGTCGCTCTTTCGGGGTTTGCCAGTCGGACGGCGCCTCTTCGCATCTCTGTCGACCGCCAGCGAGCTTTGCTCTTGGAGCTCTGCTCTGGTTGGGTCGTCTGTCTTCCTTGATGCTTCGAGGCCGCCCGGCGTCTGAACCTCAGAGTTCAGGAGAGAATCCTCTCCTGTGCTGAGGTTCATTGGCAAATACATTACTTCGTACAGCAAGAACGACAAAATACCTTATTGTAAGCTAAGGTAGAGGAGAGACGAGACAGTACCTATTTCGGATCACACATGACACCCTTGCCATCTTCCCTTACTCCCATCACTGTTCCGTCGTCGTCGTTCCCACTCCGCCATTCACACCCAGAAATCAGATGGCTCGAGGTCTCCCTCCTTTCCTGCAGTTTTCTATCAACCCACCCTCCTCTTCCCTCTATTCTCATCATTCCATGGACGGTAGCTTTTTCCTAAATCAAGTTTTTTTTTTTTCCTCATTGAGGTTTTACTTGGTGAGGTTTTGATGCACTCGATCCGTAGTCAGTAATTTACTTCTGTATACTCTCTACACTGGGCAGGGTCGTCTGTCTTCCTCGATGCTTCGAGGCCGCCCGGTGTCTGAACCTCAGAGTTCAGGAGAGAATCCTCTCCTGTGCTGAGGTTCATTGGCAAATACATTACTTCGTACAGCGAGAACGACGAAATACCTTATAGGAACCCACTCTAATCCTCTATAGTGGATAGAGAAGTCCTCGATTGATCTCATGTCGATCGACTCTAGGCTTGTGAAGCGATCGCTTTCTAGACCTTCAATCACTTGAAACTTGTGGAGCGATCATATTCTAGAATGGTCTGGTCTTTTTGGATGACATGTACTCCTTTTTACTTGTCAGAGTTGGACTGCCTTCGAGAAGGTTACTCGTTCGAGCCCTTCCCTCTCCGGTCAGGTATCCAACCATAAGTATCTCTGATAACAAGCATCCCTAGTAGTTCTAGATTCATATATGATAGAAGGGAACACCCATTTGCTGCATCAGAACTAGAACCGCTTTTGCATATACTATTTCTAGTACTAAGTCGAATCATTAATTAGCCATATCTGTCTCAATAGCTAACCACGACTCTGCATATGATTTCTAGATCTCTCTCTAGCTGATAGCCTTAACTCGAGCATAGGCTATAGCGAGTCTGATACTAGTAATACATATTTAAACTTAGACCGATATAAAATGCAAAAAAGCCTGTTTCTAGAACTAGCCAAAAACTGGGCGTATCAGCGGTCTTATCAGCATAGCTGTGCTGAATTATAATTCAAGGGACTCAGACTGTTTACAAGTTCACAATATGATATCTATGTCCAAATACATGAACTTGAGTCACAGTAACACTATGTCCCTGATGAACCTGACTTGAGTGATATCAGTATTACTACTACTTCTTGTTTTTGTCATTTATTCAAGAGGGTTCCGGCATTGCAAAAATGACCATGGGGCAAGAGGGAACTGGAGTGGCAGAAATGGAACATATCTTGATTTGGGCATATTTTGACCTTGTGAACTTTATGACAATCCTTCCAAAGCATGAAATCCAGCCATTAAGGAGCTATGGAATATTTTCTTACTTAAAAAGGCAATTTTTCTGACTGTCATTTTGTGCATCTTGAAGCATTCTGCATCTTTTGCAAAAAATATTTCCAACCTTGTTGAACCGACCGTTCCCATATATGGTAGCATGACAGACTTATATAGGAATTATAATGCTTACTCAGCATGACTTCTCATGGGTACCTATGTGTCTCATCACACTTGACCTGTGCCCCCTTGCCACAGGGTTGAAAAAAAATTAAAGGAGTGATAAGCAAGGATAGTGCAGCGCCAATGGTAAAGTGCCCATCAAACACATCATCCAGCTGCAATATGTATCAATTATAGCAACAAGCCTATATTCTTATATTATATATGATAATACTCCATAGTGATTGTTGAATATCACACTGTTGAGCTTGAGGCACATGAGCATATAAATAGGGTGAGGTGTGCCAAAGCTAGTCTTTATTCTGTTCTACAATGTCATAGCCTGCAGAGTATAGAAATTCTCAACAGGTTATGGGCCCCTGTCAAGAATTTCTATACTTTGCAGGGTAGAACAGAATAAAGACTAGCTTCAGCACACCTCACCCTATCTATATGCTCACATGCCTCAAGCTCAACAGTGCAATATTCAACACTGTGAACTGGCAAAGAGGCATGGAAGAGAAGAAAACTGACCCAATACTCCTCTTCAACCTAACAACTCCAAGTGTCCTTCTAAACATGGTGAAAAATCCTACTAGCAAGGAGTTGTGATCTTGAGGGATGAGTCAACATGGAAAAAGAACTGGCTTGGTCAAGTGGTGCATTGACAAAACAATGTCCTATCACTCCTCCTCAATGATGTCATAGCCTGCAGAGTATAGAAATTCTCAGCAGGCTATGGGCCTTTTCTCAAGTATAGAGCTATATCCTCTTGGTCTTGCATCCACTGGTGGTTTCCCTGGCTTGAGTCCATCTTTGGACTCGCCTTGTATCCCTTCTCTTCCCTCTCACCATTTTGAGAACCTCGCTGCCTCCAGCTTGTTGATACTGCTTCTGCTTCTGCACACCCAGGTTCAGTTTTGCCATAAGAGGTCTTATTGCATGGTATGCCAATGCTGTGTTGCCTGTCAGGGTGAGTTTGGGTTTCGACGATCTGGTGACTTCTTTTGTTCTCCCAACATCATTTTCACACATGCCTAGGCCAGAAGAGCCATATAAGGTCATTGTATGTGCACTTATGTTCTCCAAGCACTCTCTGCATCTGCATCTCACCAGGTGCTACTCCATCTTATTGACATCCATGTTCCCTTGTCTGACCATTTTAGTTATAAGAGGCATTCATATTGTATGACTTTGCAACACATCAGTGATGTCACTTCCAACATTCTTGTTTCACATCTTCACTTTTTCTTCATCTCAATGTCTCACTCCTACCTCAAAATAACCAGACCACATTGATATCAAATTCCCAGACTGCAGTGGATGCATCTGGCCCTGAATGTGTTGGTGTGCTCAATGAAGGAGGAGTTTTGGATCAGGTTACACAGCCCATCTCATCTTGCTTCAAATGCTTTACCTCACTATGTAGACCCATCATGTGTGCATTTGCAGCCATTTTTGGGTTAGGTTGATGGATTGGAGGATTTGGAGCGTTTTCTGGGATCACCTTTTCTTACTGTTGGTCTTGTGTTGAGGAGGAGTGATAGGACATTGTTTTGTCAATGCACCACTTGACCAAGCCAGTTCTTTTTCCATGTTGACTCATCCCTCAAGATCACAACTCATAGAGATTCCTTGCCAGTAGGATTTTTCACCATGTTTAGAAGGACAGTTGGAGTTGTTAGGTTGAAGAGGAGTATTGGGTCAGTTTTCTTCTCTTCCATGCCTCTTTGCCAGTTCACAGTGTTGAATATTGCACTGTTGAGTTTGAGGCACATGAGCATATAAATAGGGTGAGGCATGCTGAAGCTAGTCTTTATTCTTTTCTATGATGTCATAGCCTGCAGAGTATAGAAATTCTCAACAGTGATTGCCAGTGAGTGTTAGAGCTTGTACACCACCTTTCCTTGCCTATAACTGAGTCCTACTATCTTCATGTTGATTTGGACCAGTAAAGTACATTATTAACCTTCTAAACAGCAGTTTGACATTGATGTTTCAGTAAAATACCTACTCTGGGCCTACTGCATGGACCATTGCATGGCACATACTCAACACATACTTGTTATATTACAGATGTGCCAGAAATGGAAATGATGGTGGATCTGATGCAGCACCAGCGCCACCATGGGCACTAACACAGCTGCCATGTGTGCTTAGGCTTTATTGGAGTCTGTCCTCTTAGGAGACTTGACAGGAGGACACAGAAGGAGGACTCGGAGGAAGCAATCAAAAGCAGGCAGATCTGAATTGGAAGCAGATGACACATCATGTCACCCATTTGACCAGACTGAAGGATGCAATAATCCTCAAATATATTATCATATTCATGCCTATGATTGTGATGGATGAAAAGAATATGCTACTGTAGTGTAATTAGAACCATGCTATTCAAGGGGAAAGAGGCCTGAAGGCCCCATGGAGCATGGTGATGAAGGACACCAGACTTGAGGAAGGCAGACGGACTTGAGGACAGATGACAGATGACAGACAGAGTTGGTGCTTTCTAAATTTGGATTCATAGGGACGGACATCTTGATGGAGCATGCTGTTAGCAGGGTTATGTCCTTACAAGGAACCCTGCTAACAGCTTGTGATGGCATTGCCGCATTTCTGATGTCCTGCCAAGGGTGGTGATCACACATGAAGTGACAGACCTGTGACATGACCTCACTATCACCTCAGATCTGCCTATAAAACTGTCCTGTGAGGAACAAAGCATTTTTATGTGTTTTAGGGGGGATTTGAGTTGATTCAAGCAGCTATAGACCATGACACAGTCTGACCCAAATACAAAGTTCAAACATGATTTTCGGCAGGTCTGGGGACCCTCCCTACATGTGATGTCACAGGTCACCACCCCCTTGACATTCAACAAAGATATGATGCAATATTTTGACCTTCTTCTGCATGTTGGGGAGGTTAGTTTGTCTCTGTTGCATAGTAGATCAGTGTTGGTAGCTGGCATGATCTGTATTAAGGGGGAGTATGCTTGAGCCGAAATGCTGTTGGACAGATGGGGATACACCGTATCACTGGATCTTGAAATTAGGGCACACATATACCCACTACTAAAGTAGCAGGAATATGAGATGAATCTGATGTAAAATGAAGGAAACAGAATGCAATGGCAGTGGTACCACCCAAAAAAGGCAATTCTCCATGTGACTACTGACCACTAACTGTGGTGTCAGCTTGCATCAATGTGTATAGTGAGTGTTCTGCATTGATACCACTTGCATTTAGTATTTGAGGATCAGCCAAGAATCAGCAGACTGTTACTGAACTACATTTGTAGGGCACATTCATTGGCTAAGACTTGGCTTTGTTGAAGATGCTGCAGTTTTATAGCCAAAATTGCCAGTCAATTGCCACATCAGTATTCTTATGTAAAGCTTTTTTCATCTTGCTCAAGGCATAGCAAGGTGAAAAAGCCTGAAAAGCTGCAAGCAGAAAAGTTAGGCTCATTTTCTAAAAAAGCTCAAAATAGCCAATGACACCATCCCTGACACGTCCCTGAGCATACTGGCATGAATTGTCACACTGCTTCCCTAACCCATCTATATGATAGTAGGATAACTTACATGCCTCCCATCTCCTAGGAAAATAGACCCATTTTGCAGAAAAAGGTAAAAAGACAAAAAAGATGAAAAGAAAACCTTGAGAATACTGATGCAGTGGTAAGTACATTGAGATTCTGGTAGTATTTGACCTAATGATGCAGCTCTTTAAAAACTGAGTATACACACTTATGAAGGTCACTGTTGTGCTGTACCATTTAAGTTACAATGATGAAGCTACTCCTAGCTACTGGGGTCCTAGTGTGCAGCATGGCAGTCAGACTCTGAAAATTGACTCAGCTAATGTCAAAAATGTAGCTGACTGGCAGTCCATGTTGCTATGTTGCTATATTGAATCCATCTATGCCCACTAAGGGCAAGGTCAGTGACCCTCAATAGACCTTATGCTACTGTAGTGTATAGGTATGTGTGCATTTTGATTTGTGTCCACTGGAATGTTGTATAAATTCATATGCTATACCAGAACCCCTTCCTGATGCCACACTTGACCACACTCAGTTAGTGATGGACACCTATTTTTTTGGCACAGTTCATCTGGCAAATGCGGTTGTTCTGCATATGGTGAAGCGAGGCAAAGGTCCAATCATAACAATGGGCTCAATCCTCAGTAGTGATGGCACTGTTTGGTTCTGAACCAAAGTTCGAACCTGAACTTTTGAGAACTGGACCTAAGTCCAGTTCAAGGTTCGCTCATGAAGCCGAACTGAACCTAAAGTCCAGTTTGAGGTTTGAGCAAGGTAGAGAAGGTTCAAACCTGAACCGGACTTAAACCAAAATTCAACCCTCACAGAGTATTATTTATGAAAGAACCAGGAATCCTGCAGTGACTTGAAGTCTTTACTATCATCAGACAACTTAAATTTGATGACAGGTGGGCTATCTAATGCATGCGGAGGCCCAGCAGAGCATATTACCCTTTCTGGATACTGCCAGATATAGCCGATTAATCAATAATCTACTGTTATCATCATGGATCTATACTAAGAAAGACAAAGAACAGTGAGTACAAGTCTAGGTGATGCAGAGCATGCCCAAAAAGTGGTCAGAAATGGAACTTCAAGTGAACTTCAAATTACAGGTTCGAACCAAGTTTGAACTGGAACCAGACTGAGCTGATGGTCCAGTTCTAGGTTCAGCAATTTGGCAGAACCGAACCTAAAGTTCAGTTCTGCATTCAGAAAAAAAGCAGAGAACCGGACTGAACTGGACTTTGCCAACCCTAATCCTCAGTGAGCTCGGAACCCCCTTCAGTGGCTTATACAACACAAGTAAGGCGGCATTACATTCATATACAGAGACACTTAGTCTCGAGTGCAAGCTGCTAGGCATGTATGGTGTGACAGATGCACATTTATTCACATGTGCACGGGTCCACAGCTGTGTGTGGGAGTTGAGAATTGACTTTGACAAAGAGTGATTCTACTTACTTGTATACACAATACAGTTGCGTAGATATGCTGAAGCATATAATAAAGTCTGATTTGACATGTGTAGACAGGCACAAAGTTGGCATGAAGATTGCAGCAGAGTTTGAATGGAGTGACATATAGTGACAACAACACAATTTAGCATTGAAGTACATGCTACAGTCCATCTGCAGTAAGGAAGTCAAATTTTTGAGTGTAAACACGTTCTATGCCTACATATGTTGAAGCTTCTCAGGAGGTCACTCCTCTCTGAGTTTTGATGGGTAAGTACTGTAGTTTTCCAACCACAAGTTCATTATATAACAGTTACATAATGTGTCCCCCACTTTGCTTCAAGTTCACCACCTTGAGAATGGGGGGACATATTGTTCATAAGCCATTGAATATTGATACTGAATGGTATATAGGTGTTAATAGATCAACTAAACCCAAACTATCTATGTAGTAGCCAAAAAATGTAGTTTTACCTCCAAAATCTGGGTGCCAGAATGAATTACATAATACATTCACCTGTGCAGATGTCCCCTTTTGGAGTTCACCACCTTGGCAGTAGGGGGACTGCCCCCCCTGTTTTAGTTCAGTTCACCAGTCCAGGGGACAGGGGATGAACTTGTGGTCAGAAACTACAGTACAAGTAGAATCACTTTTTGTCGAAGTCAATTCTCAACTCCCACACACAGCTGTGGACCCACGCACATGTGAATAAATGTGCATCTGTCACACCATAGGCATGAAGGTGATGCTCGTGAGTCCCAGTTCAGTAAGGAGCAATGTCATTGAGGTACCTTTTTTTTCTTCCCTGTTGCTTTAGATGCTGATTACCTTCTGAGCAGAACCAGAGTGCTGCACATGCAACTCAGTGGGCCATCCCTATTAGGTGACAAATCCAAGTCCAAAGCAAAGAGCTGATGAGCAAGCGAGGCACAAATGATGAAGATCACATGACTGATCCCATCCATCACCCAACCTTATCTACAGCTAAGCGCTAAGGACTCGTACCTATTCCTTAGCTTACAATATGGGATGGTAGTACAAAGATGAGATGGAAAGAGCTTCAGATTGATTAGTGATTGGGAAACGGCATTCGGCAGAAATGACATCACAACCGGAGATGACGACAATGATCGGAAGAGAAGGCGGGAAGCATACCATATATAGGCAATCAGGAACAGGTCTTAGTGGTGTCAAGGTGAAAGACCGAGCCTTACTAAAGTAAGGACTCAGAATCATTGTACAAGGATTTTGCTGTGCAAATTGAGAGGCGCCTGAACGTCAGCATCCAGCCAGGGCCCATGATGCCTACTGATATCTTCTGCAAGGAAATTATCAACAAAGCTTTAGCCACAACTCCACCACCCTACATCTCCTTGGGTGGGACGACGAGGCTGTCCTACTGGCTGAGGTGGCTACCCCGCAGTCACATTGAAGATGATTTGAAATTCACTCTCTAAACCCTAATCTCTGATGAAATAGCTGCATACATTGTCAATACATTGTTGTTTATTATTGCATTAGTGATTCCCATTGGATTCCCATAAGGGATGTAAAAATGCATTTGCATTAGAGCTTGGCCTTGAACTGCTCTTTGCCAGTGGTCTTCTCCACTGTGACAGCTTGTGCATCCTGCCAAACGTCTCTAACAGCTGCCCAGTATCGTTTCTTCATATGCGATGCATGCTCACTTTCCAAATACTTCTCCTTCTTGAAGCTGAACCCCAACTGCGCAATCTCCATCAAATGTGCCTCCACATCAATATCCGACACCATTGCATTGGTGTTTGAGAACATGTACAACCTCGGTGTCTCACAGTTTGCATGTGGCACCACCTCTGCCTCCTGCAGCTTTGCGTGCAGCCAAGGAAGGAGAGCGGGCATGCCACGAACAGTAGACATGACGAGGTATGTGACATAGAGCAGGGATATAGGGGGCCAGAGGACAGTTTTTGCGAGGGGCGATTTAATGGAGGTGGTGAATGTTTTGAACATGGAGACGTATTCGCCCAAGCCTGGGGCAGAGTCGATGATGATTCCAATGGGGGGTTTGTAGAGGATGGCAGGTTTGCAAGCAAGATGCCAGGAGAGGACGGTTGAGAGAGTTACGAACTGGAAGCCGCTGCCTTGTGGGAATGGTTGAGACGTGAGGATAGAGAGAAAAGGAAGTACTGTTTGAAATTACATGGAATAGAATCCTGGATGTGGGAAGTTTGGAGTAGTATACTCTGTCAAGTATCAGGTCAGCCAGGGGTGCAAGGATGCACTCCTAGGATATTCACTGTTCAGTCTATATATTCAAATGGGGCAGGCAAAATACCCTTTGCACTTCAGCAGTCAACATGAAATTGGAACTTGATTTGACAAGAACAATAGTAGAGCCCGGGAACAAGGTTCTATGACCCTGTACATATTTCATCAGGAGGGGCATAACAGCATCCACTATATATCCAGAGCATTAGGATATCAGAATACAATGAAATCGAATAGCTGACATACTCCAGGCAAAGAGTATAATCAAGCTGGCTCTTGTGTTAGTGACATAGTAGAGTCGCGAGTATTAGAAACCCACCTGGGTTCATCAGTGTTCTTCTGCCCCTCATCTGCTTCAAACACCATGACATCTGGATGGCCTAGAGTTCTGGACGATGTGGAATTGGGATCCATTTACTATCTGTGCATGTGATCTGCCAGAAGTGGAGTTGCAAAATCACATGTAGAGCCTTGTAGACTAGTACAACTGCCATCAGTGATAGGAACGCTACGGGGCGGGGTCTGCACACGTGCGGGGCTGTCGACACCTGAGACAGGCGCTAGAAGCGAGCGGAGGCGATGGCTGAGGGAAGTCGCACGGAAAACGATCCGCAACAACACAACCCACAAACAACACCAAAACACACACTAATTAACTCCTACTGAGATGCACTAGTCTCTCTTTATATTCCGGGGGTGTGAGTTAATGCTCTTTCTGAAATTTGTCACAAGAGAAGGCCTCTGCGGACAACGACTTTTTAGAGTCTTGGTGCTTAGTGTATGGATATGGAGTCTATCTTTAGAATAGAAGCTCCTCGGGTCTCTTAAACGTGCAAAGTTCGATCGAAAAATCAAACTTCTTTCAAAGTGGTTTTTGCTTGAGTTGCAAGACTTA
>QLOY01004150.1:0-18319 GCA_003313965.1 Megacollybia marginata
CTTTGCTTCGTGGGCATAGATTCCATATTATAATATATGCTTGTATTCGCTTCCTTCAAGTCTTGACCGGCAGACCAGGCTTGATTTGAACTAGTAAAGACGACAGGAAGACCGGTGACCGTGGTTACCTTCATCAAGGCGTGGATTTATTCCAAAAGACAGATCCATTGACTACTAAGTTGAAGAGAGGACCGAACAGGCACAGACGCGCTTGTCGTTTCGGAAATGGAATATAAATAACGTGGGAAATTTTCTGACATAATGGGCAACTACAAACCCTCAGGCGGTCTCAACTAGTTTCAACTAAGTATGTATATTAACACTTAAGACCATAGCACTGATTTACATAATTGTGTAGGACAAAGCCCGGGGGGGAATTATAGCCATCCTCAACCCAAATTGTCTCAGTTTGTCAATGCGCTGAGCGATGGAATCAGGTAGGAGTATCTCGAGATTTGAATCTGAGTGGTGGCAGCGACACGCAGTAACCAATACTCGTGCAAGACACTGAGTGGTTGAGGCTGACGAGGGCCCGGGGTCACTTGGGCGCCGGGATTCAATGACGCTGAGGATAAGGTCGAATTGTTGTATGCACACTATAGCCTCCAGTTCTATCAACCGAGGCAGGAGAAGCACGTCTGTGGATGTAGGGTCATAGAGAAGGCTACGAAGAACCTTCTCAGTCATGAAGTTGTGCTGACCCTTGAGGATGAGAGATGTAAGCCCTGGTGTTAATCGGAAGACGTCAAGCAGAAGATCTTCCGTAATTATCACGTTCGTCATCGATATGGAAGTCAAGGAACAGCGGGAACGGGAAAGAAAGTCGATAAACGCCTTTTGAAGGTCTGGACTCGGAGCAGCATGCATGTCCCTTTGATACCAATCAGTGATCTCGAGTGTGGAAAGCCGAGGGAGTGTGACGTCAAAGAAGGGTACGAACCATGTATGATTTCCACCAATGATAACAAAGGAGCTTATGTTATAGATAACTCCTTCGATAGACGAGGAGACATAAGGATATGGTATCTCCATAGTCACGTTTTCCACAGACGGGCAGGAGTCTAGCACTGTGTATACCGAGTCCATCTCCATAGAATGCAGGCACAGACTGGAAATATGAGAAGAGACAGGATGGCCTGCTGAATCTGAATCTGAGATCGAGGGCATATATGCATAGAATAAGGAGACATGACAAAGCCGAGGGAACTTTGTCGATGTGATAAACTGCTGAAGAATTGATGCCTCCTTATCATTGATGCTCTCGGCCCAAATACACAGTCGCTCGAGGCGTTCTGCGCCAGGAATTTTGCTGAGTAGATACGTCCAATGTCCACCTACGTCCGTGAGGCAAATTTCGTGGCATTGAGATCCGTACATTGTGAACAGGGACTGGATGTTTCGTTCCATCGACTCCGTCAAACGCTCAAGTTCCACATTGATTTCCACCTCGCTGTCGTTTGAGGGATTAAGGTCGTCAATATGGGAGTCGTGGTCACTTGGACAATGCACTTCAGGAAAGAATAGGTTCCAGTGCAATGACGCTCCTTTTGCGAGCCGGAGATGCTGCTCTTGCCTTTGACAATTGGCTAGTGATTCAAGTTTTACGCATGCATAACTCCATAAACGGGGCGACGGGTCGATGATATCGTCCCAATGATGGCAAACTCCCTTCAGCGAGGTAACATGCTGCGCCATACAATCAGAGTAATCGTGTATGTGCATGGTTTCGGAGACAACGAGGTGGAATATGTTGTTCCAGATTTCGGCGGGAACCTTGCGCAACGGAGAGACAAAGCATGCATAATCTTTGGCGATTCTTTCAAGCTTTTGCTTTGTCTCTTTGGCCACTTCTGCCCGGCGCAAAAGGTTGGCAAGGTCGCTATCCAAATTACTGATTTCTTGCCGCGCTTGCAGCAGCCAAGTTCTCGTTTCATCGACTTGCAACTGGGTAGGGATGTAGTTGGAGTCGAGTGGACCCACAACAGGAAACGCGTTCACATCTCGATGGGTAAACTCTTCCTGGACAACCGAAAGTGGTGAGAGGGATGTACATTATAAATGTCATGAACGCACCTGTGCCAGTGGCACGTCTCTTTGTGGCCCGCAAGACCGAATCCAGGCATTCTTGATGTGCTCAATGGCAGCTTTCTCATCTGGAATGTCACTAGGCTTGGTAGAAACCAACGAAGAACGTATCAGAGAAAACGGTTCGGAAGAAAAGTCGGGAATGCTATGAGAGTAAGAAGCTGCCATGATCGCCGTCACCTGACATGGCTATACTTTAAATAAAGCTTGCTAACAATTCATGCTGAAAGGAAGTGTACAGAAAGAACTGTGGTACATACCGATTGCTCGACTCCCTCGATGTCAGGAATCAGGATTCCTAGGGGCCTACATATCCAGGTGCTAAAAAAACTGTCCAAAGTGTCCAAACAGATTCATACGTGCTGGTTGAGGTGTTTTCGAAGACGTAATCTCGGATGCGCCAACGGGACCTAGCTAGGGTCGCTAAAGGCAATAATCAGACAGACAGACCCCGTTAGACCCTTGGTTTTTCGAATCAAAACTCATGGCCTCAATCGCGTTCTTGCTTCATGTAAATATTTCTTGAGCAGGTTCAGCTTTACCAAGGACTTCTTGACCTCTCCAAGGCTGTAAATAAAGAGTGAACTTGAAGGGTTAAATAGAAAGAGGTGAACATGGCTTTAAATTGCTGCCAAAGCGGCGTTATCAGACAGACTCGGACTAAATTCGAGGCCAAGTCGACAAGCTGGGCTCTGCATTTGGAGTATCTGTAGGTAGCTGTCTGCAGCACGACGAGCAACTAACGTATCGCATTGTCTTCGCGTGTGCCAGTGAAATGCCTTCTCGCTTTGGCACGAGAGCGGAACCAAACATCACGTGCACACATCCGGTTACTAAAATAACCGGAGGTAATGTGGCGCATTCTTGTTTGTAAAGTTGAGTCGAACAGAGCTTGTAGACAAGTGTAGACAGTAAATGATATATGATACATCATTTGATCTGAGCACTCCAATCACCTCTTCCTCGGACCCTGGCATCGAGGATGGATTTGGCACAATCACTTGATTTCTGTTGATTTGTAAAGGTTGCGCTGGCAGGATTGGCAGGATTGCCGAGGCCTTTGCAGATGCAGACAGGATGCAGATAGCGGGTGCCAGCATGTTTACGGCAATGGTTGGCATGTCCTTGGTCTCCTTGGCAAATGGTGATAGAATCGATCGAATGTCTAGTAAAAATGGATATTCAGAATCTAGATATATCCAGCCCCCGCTGAGACTCGAGCGCCATCGATGGGGCATTGATGGCATCGACGGAGTCTTGTGAGCTCTGTTACGACAGATGTACCTCATCTTACTACCAGAAACTAGTAGCTTGGGGTCCCGAAAGACCCTGAAGCTTAGGGTCTGCTTTAAATAGACTAGTGCACGGACCAAGGAACGACTCTTTTTGGATTGAATGTCACGTTGACCGGAACGCTGTTGGACGGACGTTACGATGGCAAGAGGTCTCTCGCTGCTAACGCAGACGACTCCAACGAATATCCAGCCTGCAAATGTCCACATTGGCCATGTGTTCGTCTGGACAACCACTATGTCTCCTCACTGTACTGATAATCTTGCAGCCAACTCCGAGATCTTGTCATTTGCCCTCACGAGCGCGGCGTTCTGAATTATGTCCAGTCTAAATCTATTGTTGAGCACGATATGAATACCCCGGGCGCTGTTGGTTCATTCACTCTGCATCTGTTTCATGAATCTCATGCAGTATCCGTAGCGCCCTTGTTCACTTGCCGAACTCAATTTCTCTCCAAATACGCTGGCTTCCCTCAAGCTTTCTGACAGCGACAATGTTTTGCTCGCTGCTGGTGGCCAAGACGCTGAAATACATCTCTCTCTTCGTTCTGGCGACAAGAAGCATCTGTGGCATTATGAAGAACGCCTAAAGGCATCAATCAATAATTCTGTTCTTCTCACCTCGCTCAGTCTCAACCGCTCCCCGGAGAGCAGTGCTGAACCCCGCATGGCAGTCAGCAACAACGACCAAACAGTCAAGTTCTTCAGTGTCCCTGTACGGACGAAACGCCCCTCACAGCGGCTGGATGAAATCGGTACAATCCGGTTCAACGTCCCAGTCAACCATTGTAAGTCCTTCCATCTTCCGTACTGCAAATCTGACGTGGCACAGCATCCATCTCACCCGATGGAAGAACACTTCTTTCCGTAGGAGACTGTTCAAAAATCTTCTTGCATCGTATGACTGGTGGAGCTCGAATAACCTTCTCTCCTATCGCCACACTTTCCATACCTCCACCGTCATATCCACCAATGTCCTACAACTCCTTTGGCCTCGCCGCCTCCTTCTCAACAGCCTTTTCATCAGACGGCACAAAATACGCAGTCGCTTCCCAAGAAGGCGTGCTTGCCATCTGGGACGTTCGCAGCTCAAAACCCTTCAAGGTCTTCCAAACAGATAGCACCCGCATGCCATCAGGCAACGGTGGCTTTTTATCTGATGATCCTTGGGACTGGACACGAGGTGACGCTCAAGCACCAGGATGGAGTGTCAGGAACGTCAAGTTTGGCGCTGGAGGCAGAAATGGATCCGGGAAAGAAATCATGACGTTTACCGAGGTAAGTTTGATCTCGAGGGTTTCTCTTCTCAGATATGTATTGATCGCCTTTTTAACAGCACACCGAATTCCTGCATGTCGTTGACGCCCGCACGTTCGAGACGGAAGAGATCATCCGTCTACCACCTCCTCCTCGCCCGCCTCGTGAACCGCCTTCTGTCAGACATCCAAGTCCTACAAGTTCGAATCCGGACTCTTCGAATTATGTATCTGCCACATCTCCCGTCTCGCAAAATTCGCCACCTTCATATATCATCCTCGCCCTCGAGGACACTTTCCGAATCCCAACCACATCAACCACGCATACCACTCTTGATCTCTTCAACCGAACATCCGAACGAGAACCTGAAGACGATGATTTGGTAGTTATACCCCCTCTAGGGGATTCTCAAGTAGACGATCAAGTCCAGACATTCCTCGGGCGCCATTCAGTTTCTCGAAGACCCTACTTTGATTCAGCGCATGTGGGGACTGGATCAGGGCGTGATGACGAGATGGAGGTTGACGAGTCGGATTGTGTGTCTTCCCATCCGCCTTCGAGGTCTTCCTCGCCTTCGCCTTCTGTTCATATCGGTGTGGGGACTCGATCCAATTCGTCTATGGATACCGTACGACTGAATCGGAGACATTGGAGGCCTTGGTCTGAGAATGTCACTGCTGCTGAGGAAGGTGATGATAAGATGGATGTTGAAGATGCACATACGGGTAGAAGGGATCTGGACATTGCCGGCACATGTTTTGATCCTTCTGGAGCGCGGATATATGTTGCGACGAGCAAGTATGTTGCCGAGTGGCGAGTGAATGGGGCGGAAAAGAAGTGGTGGTTGGATGATAGATGGTTGGTGTAGTTTTTTTGAGGGTTTTTTTTTCTGTTCTTGCTGTGTTGGATGGATTGCATTTCAATCTTGTCTAGTCTCGCTTGGTATTTTATTATCACCTTATACCATTTTGGACGTCCTCATTGCATTGACTGGTGTATGTAATTGTATGTGTAATTTTATGACTCTTGCGTCTTGGAGGGGCTACGCGGCGGGATCGATATCGTGGCGTATTTTTCTGAGCCGCTGCCAATTAGACGCCCATGCTATTTGTCCGTTCACTGCCTTCTTTTACGGGTCAATCCAGCCGACTTGGGGCTCGCCATCTGGCATCCTTCATAAGAAGATCTGTAAATTCATTGCCTTTGCCGTCTTTGACAATGTCTGAATCACGTTTGTTCAGGCAACAAAGAAAGCTGTAGAAGGCAAAACAGGAAAAGGGTTCGAATACATTGAAAAATTGAATGTATTTGGAAACGACTACCGAGGTTTTAACAGAAGAAGGGAGGGAAAAAACACAACTTACCTACCAGCAACCGTGGAGGATTATGGTCACAGACCCGTCAGCATTAAGACTTGACAACCACCCAAATACGCAGTCAAGATCGCGTAGTTTGTGTTCTGCGGTCGACATCAATAAGTTCAAAGAGTCCGAACCGATTGGCGGGGGTTGCCTCCAGAATGCCTGAGCCCGGATATAGCCAGCGGTTGGAAACCCTCCGAGAAAACTTGGAAGAGTAACATAGGATATACAGTTAGAGTGTCAGCTGTTGCAGCTGGCGAAGGCACAACTAGCGCAGTGGGCTTTCTCAACCGCACAGCCTGCTCGTATCAGAGGTCTAGACGTTAAATAGAGGATTGACAGAATTTAAGCGTCGGATTGAAGACTTGATACTTCAAAAATCATGTCTATACCTTTCTTCATCGTTGATTCAGTTGTAAGTATTGTTGGTTAATAAGCTATGTGCCTTGGCAACGATCTTCCAGAATCCATTTTTCAATTATTCTGTTGCGGTCTGCATGGTCGGTCTGGTCGATCTTCGAGTCCGTTAACTGCTGTGAAAGTTTTAGTGAAAATGGTGCGTAGTCGAAATCTGAATCCGCTTCCAGTACAGAGATAAAATTGGGAGGGATAGCGAGCTTTGACAGGGTTCACGTAAATTTCAGCAGCGCCCATTCCTGAAACTGTTTGGAAATTGGCCTCGCAAAATCTGAAGGAGCTACGAAAGACTGCGCATAATAAAGATGCTGGTCATGTGACCATGTTGACTTCTAAAATCTTACCGCAAATACCGGAAGGATGGATAGGAATGCTCAACACAAGGGCCCAATAAGGATTTTATTCACGGCATGGTACTGAAACGCGATTCAGGAAGTATCCCGACATCGCAGCTACATGCTATCATTCCTGGAATATAGTACACTACCAGACACTACCAAGCCAGAGGCGCGCTCGCCCAAAGTTTAGACCCAGGCTGTAGATCTCCCACACCAAGCCAACCCAAGCATTCTCAACTGATTGACGTCGCAGTCTGCAAAGGTCCAGTAGGTCGTGTCGTACCCCACCCAAGCTCCCAGTAATCAACCTGGTCAGTCTCTTGCGATTCGAACCGGTGGTAAGTTTCAAGCTCTTACCAGCATAGATTGTCGTTCAATATTTAAAGTACGCAAATCCGGACTCTTCAAATCATGTATCGTCTCGCAAAACTTACCGCCCTTGGAGCCCTCGAGGACACTTTCCGAATCCCAACCACATCGGCTGCACATGCCGCTATTGATATCATCAACCGAACCTCCGAACGAGAACTTGAAGACGATCAAGTAGACAATCAAGCTTCGATTAAGTCCTAACATTCCTCGGAAGACATTCGGTTTCTCGAAGACCCTACTTCCGAGAACCTGATTCAGCGCATGCGTTGGCTGCAGGTGCTTGGATGATAGTTGGTCGGTGCAGTGTTTTTGGGCTTTTTCTGTTCTTGCTGTGTTGGATCGCATTTCTGGCCACCTAAACCTGTTTGGACGTCCTCACTGCATTGACTGGTGTATGTAATTGTACGCGTAATTTTATGACTCCTGCATTTGCCAGGAGTCGGCCCAGGACGTCGGGGCTAGGCGGCGGGATCGATATCGTGGCGTAATTTCTGAGCCCATCAAACTTCGCTCGTGCCCTGGAATGGACGATTAGACGCCCATGCTGTTGACTTCCTTCACAGCCCACTGTGTAGATTATCGGTTCACTGCCTCTCTGTGGAGCCTTCACGAGTCAAGCCGAACTTGCGTGTACTGGCACTCGTTAATGGCCCCGGGGAATAGAAATTCGTATAAAGGATGCTCTCTGGTCACTCATTTTCCGCAGTTTGCATCTGAGCTGACATGGATCTCAATCATGATGAACTAGATGAACTGTTCAAATATTACATATCCTATCCAGAGGAAAATACTCCTTTCTCGGCCATCTGGCAGAGTGATGTCTCCTTTGAGTTTGACTACGACATTCAAGTTTTGGCGCACACAAACCTAGAATCCGAGTCCGTCCAAGCTTTCTTTGAAGGACTTGCTAGCCCACTAGAAGACGGTCACGATGGTGTGTCATGCTTGCCAACTTCCGTACTGTTTCCAACGCTGGAGGATTCCAAGGAGGCCCTCGGAAGCTGGGTAACAAGGTGGGATCGAGAGATGTCATCAAATGAGCAAGACTAAAACTGCATTCGACAGCAACCATGTGGATCCGCAGGCTAATCTAGTGGCATCGACTTTTCAACCGAGCGCTTCGAGTGCAAGAAGAACATGTTGGCGATCCGATGAAGTATCACCCGAGTACGATTCTTCGCCTTTAACGAAGGAGCAAAAACGATCAGAGACTTCTACCTCCAAGTCGTCTGCTTCTCGACGCGCTCGTAAAGTTGCTGACGATGTTCTTCCCTCGAGTCCTGTCCCTGATCCAGTGCCCAAGAAAAAACGCTGTAACCGGTCGTCTCCAAAAGAGTGTCCTGAATCATCTCCATTCTTCTGCCCTTTTTGCGAGAATAAAAGCTTCACTCGTCGTCCCGACCTCAACCGCCATATGGAAACGAAACACAACCCTAGGCCCAAACGATACTACTGCCCTTGTGGAAGAACCCGTAATGGCTTTTCGCGCGAAGACCAGGTTGACCGCCATCAGTTGAGAGATGGTCGATGCTCGGAGCATGAGCGCAAAATGAAAAATTACCGGAGGCGGTTTTGAAGGCATTTATTATTATTTATTATTATCTTTGGACGCACCTTAAGAGTCGTGTATTCTTACAGTAGAGTTCTGGTGATAGGGACATCATTTGCTTCCCTCTTTTTAGACGGCGCTAATGTCGGAGTTTGAATAGTATACACTTCCTTATAACTGGGAGGATAAAGATCTATCCGCCTCGAACCCATTCTAGGCTTGACGCATTCTCAAACTGCCTTAAGCCTTTTTCGCTTGAGATCTGTTCAGCATCAAATTAAGCTACGGTAGCCAACAATCCTAACTTGAACTTGCCACTGAGGCACTCCTGTCCGTATTCGTCAGTATTGATTTTCTTTGTCCCAGCGGCCATGTGCTACTAGATGCTAGCTGGTGCTAGCCATTAGAACTCGACCGGAGTCCGCTCTTTTCGGCTGTGTACGTGGTCTCTTCAGCTATAGTAGCGTGATAGTACTTATTTCTAATAATAGGGATCCAGAGCAAACGATTTCGCTTGCTTGCAACGTTTCTTTTGAACAAGATAGCAAGTACGCGAGTCGGTGACAGCCAGGTCCCGAACTGTTGTGAATGTGCAGCGCACAGTGTACCGCCTAGTTACCGGGAAAATAGCTGTTTCCTGCATGCGCAGTTCGGCCGTCAATGTCGACGCTTGTCGACGGTGTCGTAAGTACGGTACTTGACTGTTGCGACGACAGTGCACTAGCCGACAAACGTTCCAAGGCTTGTACATGTCAGCAAATTACTAGCACTACGTAGCTTTCACTCGCTCTAATTCGATATTTGCTACAACGGAGTTTCCAATGTCAGAGGTAAAGTCGACGCGTTTGTGGTGATATCATAACTCCTGACCATAGGGCATCTAACTATCTCTGGCCTTCAACGTGCGTGGAGACATATGCATCATGCATATGGCGGTGCATACGAATATAGCCGATTCAAGTTTCACACGACGCGGCGCGTACATAAAGGCGATTTAATCCACATCTTACTCACTTTCCTGTACAATGTCAGCAGAAGCACGCCAAAAGTCTGCATTGGAGGAGTTTGAGAGAGAGAACGATACTCGACCACCTTTCGTGTTGACCCTTACCGAAGCTAAACTATTAGGTATTGCTGGCGTTGGTTTTTTTCTCGATGGTCAGTCATATTTGGTTTCTTTTATCAAGTTGCGCTAACACTCCTTAGCATATGATCTTTTTATAATTAACGTATAAATTTCTTTGCTGACTTGCACTCGAGTGACTGATTCATACCTTGTAGCCTGTCGCAACAATGCTTCAATACCGGCTGTACGGTGGGAAATCCCTCCCGGCAAATCTCCAAGGTCTCCTTAAGGCCTCGGCCAACATTGGAAGTGTCATCGGACAGTTTACATTCGGTTACTTCGCCGATGCTCTAGGCCGTAAGGCCGTATATGGAAAGGAACTCATGCTTATTATCCTTGCAACAATCCTATGTCTCACTACGCCAACTGGGCAAATCAGTCCCAATAACTGTCTTATCTACCTCACCATGTTCCGGATCCTGCTCGGAGTGGGAGTCGGGGGCGATTATCCTATGTCGGCCTCCGTCACTTCCGATCGTTCTAACCTTAGGAAACGGGGTACAATGCTCGCATACATCTTTTCAGCCCAGGGTTGGGGCTCATTCGCTGGGAGTATTGCGACTATCGTCGTTTTGGCGTGTTATAAACATGTTATGGACGACGAGGGTGAGACGAGCAAGGTTGATGGAGGTAAGGCGTTCTATTGTGTCGAATTCAATTTGAACTTTGTCGTAGTATGGCGTATCGTCGTCGGGCTTTCCCTCATCCCCGCATTCGGTACTCTCTATCAACGTCTAACCCTACCCGAATCAACACGATACATCGAGTCTCAAAAGATAGGTGAAGATACCGATTCCCTTGAGAAGAAGAGTTCGCCAACTAAGGAAGCCAACGATAACGATGTCTCTGTTGACGTTAAACCACAAGACCATGTCGATGGTGAATTCCTCAAGTCCAAGGCCCATTTTGGCGAGTTTATCCGATACTTTAGTGAATTCGCACATCTGAAAATATTGATTGGAACCTGTGCCTGCTGGTTCTTTCTCGATATTGCATTCTACGGCATAAACCTCAATCAGAACGTGGTGCTTCAGGAGATTGGATTTGATGGTTCTACTGGGACAGCTTGGGAGAAGCTTTTCAAGATCGGTATTGGCAATCTCATCATCACGGCGTTAGGATTCGTCCCAGGTACGCTAAGTTGTCGACTCCCAAATACTTATATATCTGCCAAAGGGTATTATGCTACGGTTCTCACCATCGAGAAGCTTGGCAGGAAGTGGATTCAAATACAAGGTTTCCTCTTGGCAGCTCTCTTCCTCGCTATATTAGCTGGCAAATTCAACTCCATGAGCCACGCTGCTTTCATCGTAAACTTTGCGCTCCTCCAGGTGGGTTGCTTCCTTGTATCGGAATCAGAGCTCAGACCATGCAGTTCTTCTTCAACTTTGGGGCAAATTCAACAACATATGTGTGTACTCGTCATTAAATTGCTTCTCAGCTTACATCTCTTAAGATCTACCCTGCTGAAGTCTTCCCTACCCGTTTCCGAGCTTTCGCACACGGTATATCGGCAGCGTGTGGTAAAGCAGGGGCTATCATTTCCTCACTAGTATTCAACACGCTCAGCCAAAGTATTGGTACACCCGATGTTCTCTGGAGTATGTCTATTTCATTGCCCTCGAAGCTAGCTGACCAGATTGCAGTTTTCTTTGCTTGTTGTCTCCTGGGAGCTCTATTTACTTTGCTCCTTCCAGAGACCAAGGGCAGGGATCCCGATGAGGTATTTGCGGAGGAGATTAGAAAGAGGAAGGCTCTTGGACATTGAGTCAATATTAGGAGGATGTTTTTCGATGTTTGCTTTCAGTCTCAAGTGATGCTATGCTTCTCTACACTTAACAATCTGTCGAACTAAAGGTTTTGTAAAAGCTAAGAGCTAATGAATAAAGAACGTTCCGCTACTCGTGGATGCTACACTGGTGAGCATTCAAATCACGATCACGAGCTTAATAACGCTGGGTACCACCACGCAGGACATAGGCATTGAATAGTACTTAGGCTCTCGTCCTCGCCACGGCGCAAAAAGAGGAATACACGTTTCGCCGAAATCATCGAAAGCTTCGTCAAAGGGCTTCGCTCGCAATTCTAGACAGGGGCAATAGCTTCCTGGCGACATGTCAACACTGAAACGCGCAGAACGTAAACCGGTAAGCAGCAGTCTGAACAGTTTCTAGGCCCTTCCAACTCCTTCGTTATTGCTTCCTCTTCTGCTCTCCTTGTTGCTGATAGTCGAGATCCCATCACATAAGGGATATAGGGTGCTGTTTATAGGCAATGTTTGCAAACATGTTTATAAACATGCGTGTTTATAAATGAAAGGATCTCCTGCGGAGATTTTTAACCTTGCTGACTTTACCCTGATCCTAACCCGAACCCTTGACTCAGCAACCCAGCCTTCCCCTGAATTACACACAGGCGCCTAGATGACAATAGACGCCCGTCCGATCCCAAGAAACATTTAGTCATCTCCACATGACCTTTCTCCCTTGCTCTCGATGCACCCCTTTGGCTCCTTTGCAGGAGCTCATGTGGTTAGGACTGGGCAGAAATCACATTGTGTCAACACCAGCAAGAGCAAAAATGACAATTGATTATGAGAGTTTTCATTTGCGGTGAATGTGCCAGCGCCTAATTACAGGCACGTGCTAAAGATGGGGTCCAGCTGCTTAAGCGATGAACTTCTTTAGTCTTGTTTGGTCTGGTCAGCGAAATTGGGGTCAGAAAGGGTAAGAGGAACGGGGCAGCCATTGATGTTAAACAAGTAACTACGTGACCCGTATACGGTACAGACACGTACCATATAAAGTACAAACACGTATAAACACGGTTCTTCATCACCAAAATGCAGAATGCTAGCATTCAGTCACTGAGCTATTGAACACCTCCAAGTGTGATGCCTCACCAAAATGGAGGACTGCAGTTCTTGATGGCCATGAAGCTCCTTGACAGCTGGGTCACCGAATTACAGGAGAGCCGATTTCCCTCACCAAGAACCGATCTGATGGTCAGTGTCCACCTTAGACTTTCTGATTCTCTGGTTGATGGTATGCGACCATATCTAGAGTGATTACATCAGGAAAAAATATGCCCTGCCCTGAGGAGACCCCAGGCTTACCTAGGACTTCCGGGGGCAAAGAAGACTATGAAGCTGTCGTAGGAGTAACTAGGTCTACGTGCCTTAAATGCAAGACCACCTAGTATATTACGAGGATTTCCCAGTATGTCTTGAGGCCGCTTCGTAATCCCTTCATGTAGTCCTATAACATCTTCAAAAATTGAAAGCCTTCTAGAGTTGTCTCAGGAGATGTTGAAGATACCAGGAACATCACTTTAAGTCAACTAAGGGACGTGTCAGGCTGTCACCAGGATTGAGAAGATGCCCCGTGGTTTCGTAAGGAACACATCAGGTTAGATGAAGAAGCCATGAAGTATATACAAGGCCTGACTGAGAAGTGATCAGGTATTCCCCAGCACCTTACAGGGCGTTGTCCAGTCAACTTGAGGTCACTGGAAGTGGCTTTGGGGATGTAATGTGGACCCCTTAGAGAGGCTTACCTGACGTTATGAAGCTTCCTTCAAGCACCCCAGAGTCAGTATAGGGAGAGAGTTTAAACACTCTGGAGACAGAACAGAGATACAAAAAAGCATTATCTAGTCAACCCGAGGTCACTGGGAGTGACTTTGGGGAGGTTATGCGGACCCCTTAGAGAGGCTTACCTGACGTTATGAAGCTTCCTTCAAGCACCCCAGAGTCAGTATAGGGAGAGAGTTCAAACACTCTGGAGACACAACAGAGATACAAAAAAGCGTTATTTAGTCAACTTGAGGTCACTGGGAGTGACTTTGGGGAGGTTATGCGAACCCCTTAGAGAGACTTACCTGACATCATGAAGCTTCCTTCATGCACCTCAGAGTCAGTATAGGGAGAGTTCAAACACTCTGGAGACGCCAGAGATACACACGAGACAACACACCCTGTCAGCAACCGTCGGTTGAGAGTACCTCAGGTATATCTTCCATATAAACAGAATGACTATATTAAAGGCTTGACTAAGTAGTCCTTAAGTAAGGGTATATGCGGACTTCACAAGAAGTCTCTAAGGGGGAAGACCCAAAGATATAGCATGCAATGAACTTTGTAAGAAGGCCTGGTCTTGATAGTGACAGTGATGAAGGTGTCGGAAACAATTAGAAGAGCACGAGAAGAGCAAAGGTGACAAAGGTGAAGACAGCAAAGGTGGCGGCGATGGAGATGGCAATGGCAATGGAGATGGAGATGGCAATGGCGAAGATGATGGCAATAGGGAAGACAATGGTCTTGGTGATGGCGATGAAGACGATGGGATTGAAGACGATGGGAAATGATAGAAACAAGGGACAAGACAAGGAGATGATGATGAACAGAAAGAAGGGTTGCTAGTAGATGTGAGCGCAGAACTGTGGCATTATTACCACTCACTCTAGCCCTTCATGGGGGCAACTAAATCCTCCTCCTCCTCCTCGTTGTCGTTGTCATTGTAGTCGTCATGATCTATTTCTTCCAAGATAATTCCCTCTTCATAGGCCATTGTATTGGCCTCTTCAAGAAGAACACTCAAATCCATGTCTCCTAGGTCCTCTTCTGGCATAGGATCGCCAACTCTGTTAAACAGTTAGTTCAGAATATTTGGAAAGAAATACATACTGCACTCGTCCCCAAATTTTGTGACTGAGCACTTTGAGATACTGAGAACCCTCATTTGTCTGGTCCAGACTATGATAGTGTTTCAATCTTAACCTGTATTTTCGCCCATAGGTTTCATCCGTATAGTGCAGCTTTCTGCGCAAAACATATTCGTCAACAATCGAGGCAATCTGCTCCTTGTTAGACCGTTCCTGCAATACAAACCACTTACAATGCTTTCCGCTAGAACGATGAGGGAAGCAGGAGCTGCTTTAAGACCGTGGAGCTTCTTCTTCACCAGAGGATTCAGCTTCATGCTGACAGCTTCTCTGATCACTTCGATGATGAGATCTGATGATCATGGTATGGGCGTATTAGGAGAGGTCTTGCTCTAGGTGGGTGTAAATCTCCAATAGTACTTAGAAAGCCACTTACTTGGTAGGAAACACCTTTTGAAGAATAGCGAAAGGATTTAGAGTACCAAAGTGCTCTGCTAGTCACCTCATCCAGATTAGCTGCTCGTTGAGCAGGAGTTTGTTCTGGAATTAACTGAGCCTATGTAGAGATCAAAGCAAAAAATGAACCCAAGCCAAGATACTTTGCCATAATGGATCTGCAGCTGCTTTTCAAATGCCCTCTGAAGGTACCTATAGGATAGTTGATCTATACAGTTAGCCTCGGAAGAAAAAGATCCTGACTGAACTCACAAATACGCAAAACTTGTGTATATTTTTGAGATCGTCCGTTTTGACTAATGTCTCAAAGGTGTTGAGGAAACGTAACTTCTTCTCCCTATCCGTGCTGCTGCTTTCAGGCAAACTTGTGATATACTGGCAGAAACGCTGCAGTGTATTATGATCGTCCTCAAGAGAGAAAGCCGACACCATGATGGCCTTGCATAATTCCTCTTCTTTACCTGCTTTAGCAAGCTCAACGAGCCCTGGGATCCCAAATCCTTCCAGGTCAGACTCTGTTACCTTGCTGGAGTTCTTGCTCTTAGCTGCTGATTCCTCGCCTTTGCCTTCCTCCCCGTCTGATTCTTTGGGTTCCTGGTCCTGACTTTGTGGAAACTTCTGTCTTTTCTTGGTCTTCTTCTTTGAAGGTGACGAAGGTTCTGGTCTTCTTTTTGATGCAGGTTTCATCGGGGACATGGTAACCAACTGATGGTAATAATCAGTTCCAGCTATTTCCAGCAACAAATCTCACTTCGTTATCGGTCACATTTGCATAAGGTCTCTGAACAACATTGTAAGTCCCCTGTTCCGTAGCAGAACATACTTGCTGCCTTTCCCTTTCCCTTTTCCCCTTTAGACTTGGTCACTGCAGGTGCCCCAAAGACATCTGGGCTGGGCGTTCTCCTTCCCCCCTCAGAATCATCGAGGACTGGATGCTCTCCTTCCGGGTATGATGAATCCTCTGGTCCCAGGTATGGATCCTCCGTCGCGACTAAGTATGTCAAGTAATGTGGAGATTTCAAATAGAAGACCTACTAGGAATCTCGCTCGCCTCATCCTCATTGTCAAACAGGCTACTAAAGTGGCGTGCAGTTGGGTTAGACTGCTCAGGAGTAGGGTTCGATTGGTCCGAGGTAGGGGTTGGCCCCGCTTCCTGCGTCTCCCTAGTTTGAGTAGGATTAGCTTGAACTGGAAGGGAAGCACGGGCTGCTTCTTCCATCGTCTTAGCCCTAAAAAAGTCTTCATCCTTCTTTAAAAAAGTCAAAACTCAGAGTAGACCAAAATAGAAGATACCTTGCTGAAAATAACAGCGCCCTGGTGCTTGAGAGCCTTGGATGACCCTTTTTCGTACAGTCTTTTCAAGAACTTGAACAATGCCGCTATTTCTGTTTGATTGTGAACATCCACAGAGTAGGCCGTTCCCAGGTAATCAAAAGCAACCCCTCCCTGTACTTGGCTCGTCTAAACATAAGTCGGATGCATATTATTAATTCGAAAAACTTGCCTTCGTCCAATACGACCAAATGTCGTCCAGATTACTTTCCGCCGTGATAGACGCTTGCCTCCCTGTCTTGAAATACAGCGGGAGTGGAGGTTTTAATCCACCCAGGGTCTCTGGTCCAGCAGTGTCATTCATCCTTGTTAAGGCCGATACATTTGAGCGATTAGCATGCTGGGGGCGCCCTCCATCGGCAGCAACGGGTGTAGATTGGGATGATTTGAGGGAGACATTAATCTAATTTAAGATGCTTAGGAGGAAAAAGAGTGGCAAAAATACTTTTGCAGTAGGTATTACTCTGAAACCTTTGGGCTGAGACCGAGGCTTTCTATTTCCTGCTGTCGAGGCGTTCAACATAGACTTTAGGGGAGCCACATTGAGCGCTGCCACTGGCGATGTCAGATGCTGCTTACCTTGATAGGGTAGATAAACACTGGATGTAACAGACATTTTTAATATAAAAGGACCGATAGGCAGTAAGCAGAATTGCGGTATGTGATAAGTAGGAAAAAAAGAGTGATGTGGCAGCAGTATGAGTGGCAAACTCCATGATGACTCTATATATTTCAACATCACGTGATAGTGTCACCGAAGGTAGATGTTATTTTCCCAACTGTTTCTGTCTTCAATCCAATCTTTACCTGACCCGTCGCTGTGCAATACAATGGAAGCTCTGGTTCCCCTGAATTCCAAGTTGAAATGGGTTATCTTGTGGGAAAAGAATATGATCATGTCGCCGCTGCGCAGAGGGATCACCAAGCCTGGTTCGTAAAGAACAAGGTCACCTTCTTCATGTTCTCCCACATCCAAAACCATACAGACTCTGAGATCCCTGTGATCTCTATGAGCGTTCGTGGCTACGTTAACGTTGAGAACAAAACCAGAAAACGGATAAGCAGGACCGTGAGAGTTGTTTGGGAGGATTGTGGCAAAGACTTCAACATCGTGGTAAATGTCGGGAAGATAATCATGTAGCTATAAGTCGTCAGTACAAAATAAGAAGGGTAAAGGTGCATACTTGCTCAGTCATCCACTCGAACACGTCGTCCATGGTCTCTGTAATGTTCTGCATGAGCGAGGCTTGGCGATGTACATCTGCTGAGTTGTGTGGGATGAACTGAATGTGGTTGGTACGTGAAGAATTCTCAGCCCTCAGATAATAAGGATGAACGTTGGAGGGTGCCCCTTTCCCCTACCGTACTTTGAGCTCTAGATTTGTTTAGAGTTACGATTCACTGACCTTTGTCCCGCATCTCATGTACTTCGAGAAATGGAGGGCTCGAAAGCTTTCTCCCTCACTCCAGGTGATATTCCCGTGTGCCTCAAAGAGCGAACACAAATTTCTGATCAGCTTTTCCCTCATCCTGCTAGGCATGTCTCCCGCTATATGGGCGACTAGATCGCGTCGTTTGTCTTTGATTTGGAAAGCTCTTCTAAGGTAAGGTATCAAAGAAGACACTTTTGAGAATTAGGGGCGTTACTCCTGAAATAGGTCTCTTCGGACTTTAACATAGCCCCTCATCCTGATGCCATCATTGTTGAATTGGTACAGCATCTACTTTTTTGTCAGCATGAAAATCGAATACTGCTATAAGCCCACCTGTCAATTCAGTTCATCTAGAGTAGAAGGCTCGATAGCCTTTCCGGCCTTCTCCCTTTCTTCTCCTGTCCAGATCTGGCGATCTTCTACCTTTACAGGCACAGGGTTTTTCTTGTTCCCTTTGGCATCGAGGCTGAAAGGAATGATTATCTCGACATCAGCAGATTTGTGAGGTCTTGCAGCGGGGAGAGGATCTGAAGGAAGTGAACTCGATGGGGGCGACAAGATAGCCTGAATGGGCAGTTCGGTAGCCCAGATATCTTCGTCCCTAGGGAGGAGTGCGAAATTGCTGCGGGATATTCAGAA
>QLOY01004155.1:0-15716 GCA_003313965.1 Megacollybia marginata
GGAAGAAGCGGTACTGTCCATGGTAGGGTTTATTGCTAAAAAGGAGTTGCCCCCTTTCTCATTCAGAAACAACGGGTGAGACATGTTTTCTTTCGCATTAAACACTCATCTGAATGGAAAAGCAATATCCGACGCTACACAAAAGGAATCAAGAATCGAAGGCAGAGTATTTTGCTGACTGGCCTCGGTTCGGACGACTTCGAACGTGCAATCAGCAAACTCCTGCAGGTAGACGATTTTTTTGTATGCCAAGTCGGTGTCTGTGATTTTGATGGATTGAAGACCACAACGCACAAAGGACATACCAGCATCGATATAGGTAATTGGTTGTTCACGTGTGTGGACCAAGTACCTGGAGCGACTCACGTCACCTTCAACACCGACGAGGATCCGAACGGTACAATGGAAGTGTTGGTCAGAGGGAACATAGTCCGAACGGAGGATAACATCGTGCAATACTTCTCAAAGCGTACGCTCAGAAATTTAGAGGCATAACTCTGTCTACATTTCGTATCAACTCTTCAACTGACTATGCAATAAGTGACAAGGTCACTCAGGTCAAGCCCACCATGTTTCAGGTTGGGGATCTCGTTGAAGTTGGCTTTAGCATTGTAGGGTGTATCATGCGAGGAGAAACGACACGCCAATTATGTGATACTTACTATTGCTCGATTCCACGCAGATTCAGGTACGAGAAAGTGCATCTGTTATTGACTCAAACTTTACAACAAACAGGAAGCACTCGATAAAAAACGGCAAGCCTTGCGTATCAAGGTACCCGACACCACCTTCAAGCGACGTATCAGATTCACGATAGAGCCCTGCAAAAGACAAAAGGCAGATGGCGACAACGATAGCAGCCGAGACATTGAGCATAGCAACAAAACTGCAGAGCCGTAAATTAGATCTTGTGTAGGTGCAGCGATTAGCAATAAAAAGAGAACTCGGCATGCAAAAGGCGAATATCCATAAAAGGAAACGACATGTCTGTGCACAATATAGTGACCTCATCAATAGCACGTGACCCTTTTACCTCTTGATCTACTACTTCCTGGTACTCATAGACAGAACCGGTTGTTTCTACTGTGTGTTGAATAGAATCTAGAAATATCTTATCACAGACTCAGCGTCATCCACACGATATCATCGGTATCAGCAGTCAAAAGTCAACCGCAACGCCACTTACATCAACATTGCGTTTACAGGAATGAGCAGCAAACGACAACGTTTTTCGTTTATTCTTATGGAGGCCGAGGTTGACAGAAACGGAGAAAGCGAAGAAGAAGTCTCGGAAAAAGAATTCGACAGGTTCTTAGGTACATGGTTTCATTGAAATTGCTTAATATGTATCCTGAAGGACAGTAGATGATGAAGAATACGTAGAAGACGACGAAGAACACGTAGAAGAAGATCAACGGCAGACTACTAGCGCGATGATACCACATGCTGTCACATCGCCAGAAGAAGAATCAGAGCAGTGTCGCGCCATAGCAGATCTGATACGCGCCAGATACCGGTTTCGAGCAGATAAGCAGAAGGAAGACGACAAGGAAGACAGACTGCCCGAAACATACGAAACCCACCACGACGAGCTAAACTTCTTAATGACAGGGACCTTTCCACCATCAAGTGTCATAGGGCCGCCAGCAGAAACTGTCGGTGCAGGTGCGATTAGGGATAAGATGTACATGCTCAAAGTGCCGGTAAGTCTAATCTAGAATCTACAGGCAAGTAATCTCGCATAGCCTCAGAAAGAAAAACACGTAGCAGATTCAATGACAAAATATCGCACCAACAACGTGCTCCCTTTCAGACTTCCATGCACAAAACAAACCGTCTATGTACAAACAGACTCACTGAATTCCATTCACGCCTCTCTAAGAAACACACTGTACGGAAAAAATGTACGAATCACCCATGTTCCCGACGTCGAGAGATATGCGGTGTTGCGCTATCTCCAAAACCCACAGTCCACCAGTCCTCTTACGTGGGTACGAATTAAGCGTTGCAGAGCTTACAGGGGAGACATAGCTCTTGTCTCAAGGCAGCATCAGTTGCTCATAATGCCCAGGTATAGATCCAGCGATACCCAGAATGAACGGGGCAGGCTATGGTGATTTTCCGCAGGAAATGATAGTGCCCTGCCAATTTCTTCTCGATTATGACCTATACGCACAGGTTTTTGATAATCTACAACACCTTTACGAATCCGACAAGTGGAATGACACCCACTATTATCCTGTCATATGAGAAGACGTCATTGTTTGTAGGGGGCACTTCAAAGGGTATCGAGCATGTGTAGTCGCGTTTGACACTAAAAGCGTAACGGTTGAAATCAATGGACTTGTTGGTCCCAAGATCCATAAGATCCACAAGAATACAGTCATACCATTGTAAGTGCCTAAACATGATTGTGCAACAACTTAGCCGACATTAAAACAGACATCTGTTTGAGCAATCGAAAACCGCAGAAGTACATCAAGAATCGATGCCAATTCCTTCCCTCGAAGAGCAATGGACCAGTACAGGATCGTTCTGGGTCAATGCGCTGATCCACGACAAGGACGGTCAGTTTCTTTTCTCTACCAGCAGTAACAAACAAACCCACTGACTCGAAATAAAGCTACCTGCCAGTACTTACTTTCGGAGGAATTCTGGTCTGCACTTACAAATGAAGGCTGTACACGAACCCAAGTGATTTGGGCACTTGAATACCCCAAACGACATACATACAATCAATCAGCTACGGTTGAAAGGCCTGTTCCACATGGTAATGAACAGGAAGAGCATCACATAATCGTAAGCACAACTGATCGAAGGGGATGTCAAGCAACAGTAAACATCGACATATGCCATCTGCTACTGCACCCCCCAACAAAGAAAGGACAGAGATTTGTGCGCATCAGAACAGCAGATCGGAAAGAATATGGACCTGTTTACGTTGCAGACAAAGTTCAAAGGAAGAAGCAGGAAATAACAGTGGGTAAAGGGAGGAGCAGCACCAGTTACAATTCGAACGAAACCATACGAGTACTATTAGAAAGTGAAGAGGCGTAGAATTGCATAAACTGTACTACATATACACAACGGCGTAATATGTTTCAACCCAAAAAATGATAACTAAGACACTTCTCCGAGGGCATACAAAGCAAGAGTCATTTGCTTTCCTCGACAACTACTAAAATCCACCACCTCGACGTTCAAAGACTCGCACTGCATACGGCTTCCATGTAAGCCATCATGATAATATACAGATCCGGCTAAAGAAATGTAGCGTGTACAGAAATGTTGCACTCCGTAATAAATGACCCCGGCCAACCGGTAAGCGTGAGTACGTGAGGAGGTAGGTACATTAATTGTAGGCGATATACAAATATGGACACTGGTCAGATCAAAGGCCAATAGAGGGGGAGCTGATACAAACGAGCAGTTTACATACAGAGGTTCTTGACATTGGACACACAGCCGGCACGTAGACAAACTTAATCTATCAACCCAATCTTGGAGGGAAGGAGGAGCATTGTCAGGGGTCAAATGGACAAACATGGAGGACATATTGTTGCTCTCCGGGGCACGGAGAAGAACATGCCCGTTCTGGCAACCCAGAACACCTCTGTACACAGTGAAATTGGTCACCAACACCTGAGAGGCGATATCAACAGCTGAAACGTAAGCACCATACGCATAAGATGTACTGTCAAACTCACACATCAACTGATGCAAGGTATCTCTAACACGGTTTACCAGTGGTACAGAGAAAGAGTCAGCAATCAGCACATTAGAGAGAGGCTGCAAGAAGCGAGTATTCAAACGAGTAAACAAACGATGCCAATATACAGGATTTTCCTGCCATACATTGAAGAGCATTGCAATCAATGAATCATATGCGCAACTGTTGTCAATCCATACAGGCCCACAAGGCATAAAGGAAAAGGACTGAGGTACTGAAACGGAATGTTTGGGAGCAGTAGGTTTGTCAACTTCAAGTCCGGCTTCACCTGCATCTCTCTTCTGCGCCCCAGCGTTTTCACAACCAGAAACTTCCAAGGTCGGAGAAGTTGCAACCATGCCAAAATCATGATTCCATGCAATATCCACAGGAACATCGTGAAATGTATGTGTCTTGCTCCATCACAACGATTGATGTAAACACAGAGGGTTATAAATATTGCCCATAGCAGTACGAAAGCTTTCGATTAAGGTGTTTCTACGATCACCATAAACATCATTACTCAGTTTTGAGTCGTATCGTAACCTAACGATGTCATCAAGAAGTTTGAGTTGACGATATTCTTGACGCAAGGCTCCAGAACATCCACCAATGATTTTGAACTGATCAAACCCTTGCAGAATGACAGTACCACGGGTGGATGAGCTTCTTGACAAAGCAGTGTAATAGGCTTGATGAGTTCGGCTGTTGTTCAGATCGCAGACATTGAACCGACAAGTCTTTCCCTGTGAAGAGTAATCTGTCATAGCAAAATTCGGCAGGACTTCAACCTGACTTCGCATGACATTAATGATGCTATCATCCAGAAGAGAACATTGAGTTGAAATGGCGGAACGTGGCACAGGGATGACATTAGTTGGCAAACCATCGATATTGACAGTGGACGGAGGATTCGTCAACAATACAAACAAGGTCTCGAGGACATGATAGCCATGGGATCCTGGAGTGGATATCCACGAATGGACTGTGCCTTCCTGTCCCTTCGTAATACAAAGTTCGGTAGCAATGTTAGAACGTATCAGCACAGGCAACCCTCGGCAAAGGGAAAGTTTCCCTGCTATTTTCATAGAATTTGATGAAGCGGGCTGGTTCCACAAGGCATGCTGAACGGAAGTAGGCAGTAACTTGCGAACTCTACGCCTTCGACTTTTAGAGTTCTGGTTCAAAGCCGGTTCAAGCGTAGAGAGTGAATCTTCAGAAACAAAATGCTGAAGCTCTTGTGATGTTTCTGCAGCAAAACGCAAAGAACCCAAACGATTAATTTTGTCCTTGTGTAAATTTTGGGAAGTAATAATCGACACTGAACGAAATTCATCGTTGACAACAGAGCAACACTTGGAAACCAGAGTGCGAAGAAACAATATATCTTCCCCCGTACATGCTTTATAACGCATGTTAGACAAGGCTTTGCAAAAATAACCATCCTCAACAGTTTGTTCCTTCACGCGCATATTTTCCTGTAGAATTACAACAGTGGTGACTTGATGCCACAAGGCTTTCCCCAGTGCAGCAATCTGCGACGCGTAGCTGGAAGGAGACAGACCTACCGTCACACTGTAAAGCGACGCAGATTCTCCACCATAAGGAGGAGGGAGCTGTGCAAAATCTCCAGCGAATATCATGTTCATTCCACCAAACGGTGCCAACAGATCGTTTTTAATCTTGCCGAGGCGACTTCCAATGATATACATATCCTTACAAGACAACATCAAAACCTCATCTAGAAAGACATAATCCACTTTGTGAAGACGAGAAGCAACCTTTGCCAAACGCGTAGCAGAAATACCATCATGTTTATCATCTATTTCAAACATGTAGTGATACGTGGATCCCTGTAAAAGAGCAGCAGCAGATCCGGTAGGAGCAACAACAACACATCGGTAGAGTTCATTGCGCTCTCGGAAAAAGTGAAGCAACACCTGCAAGACACGACTTTTACCAGTACCTCCCATACCACCGATATACATCTTGAGTTGCTCCGAGTAGGGGTTGCATGCATGATCCGCTATGATCCGAAAAGTGCGATCTTGTTCATTGTTAAGAGAAAACATGGCAGAAATAGCAGAAATCATTTGTTCATCTTTTTTGCTGTGATACCTTCTCTCCAAATGAGATTTGGAAGATGTATATGCCTGAGGTTGTTGACTATCCGAATAATTCGATGAATGTGGTTCAGTGTGTTGCACTGGATTGGGTGTGCTTTCACGCAACCCTAATATGCGTTGACGTGCTTCCCGTACAACATTAGTCCACTGGTGAGAAGTGTTTGAAGTTTCAATAAGTTCAACCGGCAGGAGCACAATGGATTCGACAGAAGGTCTACTCCATCCTAAATGGTCCAATATGCCACGCATATCGAGCATTTGCTTTTCATGACGTGTCTGATTCTTACCTACGACAGTAGACATGTCCTGGAAAGTAAAATCGGCATTTAAATCGGGTAAGGATTCTTCAGCACCCACAAACACATCGTCATCGGCAGGAACACCGCCAGGTAGAGAGGCCGAGCCAGAACGAAGCTGTGCATGATAATCATCCTGCATGTCCAGACACTCAAAGCGTAGATGCATATTGTTCATAATCCACGTATAGCGAGGAAGAAAACTAAGTTCGTTAAACACTTCATCCCATGTTTGTTGATCTGACTTGAGACAAGTGCCAGATCTCCATGGTTTAAAAAATGTGAGCATTGTCGTACAGTAATATTCACGGTCTCCACGATCGCGACGGGGAAGAGTTGCACCCAGAAAGTTTGGAATGCAACGTAGATGTCCAGGTGCTATGCGGACACCATGAGTTTCATACAACGGATGATCTGGCAAAAATCTAAAAAGACCGACAGGAATACGAGTTTCTGACTCTATGTGAGCATTTCGTGAAGAAGATACACCGTCTTGTGCCTCTAACTCCAAAGGTTCGTCTTCATCCACATCATCGTCCACAGGACGAGACTCAGTAGTTTTCTTTCTATTTAGAGATTCTTGTTTACAGCAAGATATCCAGTCGTACAAAGAAACATGTTCAAGTTCGGCAGGTCGATAAATGTAATCAAATATAGGTGAGAGACCAACAACACGACCGTGCCGTTTAACAAGTGTCACCTTCTGTGTAAAGACAGGGACGATGTCTTTATCCCAAAACGCACAAACCTCTTGCACAAAAGACTGCCAATAAAAAGGGATGAAACGATGACTGACATAGTGGTCCGGAAAACCAAGCAAATATAGACAGGCAAGAGGTGCCCCGATCTCCATTTTTGCACTTAGATTGTTAACAATTTTTGTCATCAAAGAGCGTACTTTCTCATGACAGCTAGGATCGGAATCCAAAATTTCAGGATTGGCAAGACAAGCATGGCGGATTGTATCGAAAATTACGCTAGTTTTGAGAATAGGTTTCGTCACATAATTCATAAGATACATGATAACCGCTTTGACGGCAGTACCTGACAGCAAGCAAGTGATATCGGTATTGCAGCGGAGGAGGAAAGTAATGATGGGTGACACAGTATTCAGCCAAGGTTCTAACTTTTTGAGATGCAGATGACCAGTTTTGTCCACGAAGGATGCAGGAACAACTGCACGAGGGAAACATGCTTTGCAACGGCCCCATATGTTATTCAGGCAACCCTTCCAAGTTCGGTTTCTCGTTTGTTTCCCGTGTTCATCAAGATTGGTTCGACAGACATGGATATTGGTGTGGGCCAAAAGACGATCAACTTGTCTTCGGAAAAACAATCGCCAAGATTCCACTTCTCCACAAGCGTCACAACTTTCACCACAAACCTGAGGATCAGCGCAGCCGAGGGGGGGAGGAATCGGAAGAGTCTGAGCAGGATCTTCAAAAGTACCAGACTCTTTTTCCTTCTGAACTCGTTCAAGAACTTTGGGTTGAGAACCGGTCAAGAATTCACCGACGTGAACAGATTCAAGATACTTGATGATTTTTTTCTGGAACTCCCCATCAGGATCAGACAACTTGCATTTAATCTCCTCAGGAGACAACACATTCACGATCCAAAGCAGAAGATGCAAATGCAGAGTAAGACAACCTTGCTGCTCAACAGTGCTGTAGTAACCAGCAGTCTCACCGAATAGACCGGGATGATCAGTATCAACACCAAGAACATGCTTTATAAACATCTGCACCACCAAATGGAAGAAACAGGCACCAGTGACGGGATTTTGGGCAATAAGACGAATACGCTCATCCATACCCCTAAAGGCAGGTGCAAATGTTTCCTTATTATCAGCAAAATAAAGACATATCGGATGATAGGAATCAGCGGGACTGAAAGTTATAAACCACGACGGCAAACCGAGATGAGCAATCAATGACCAAATTTCGTTACGCATATTCTTCTTCTTCGAAGTTGTCGAATTGTCCACCTGACAATTAATCTGATCCAAGTCTCTAATAACTTGATAACAGAGCTTTTCAGCTTCAGTTTCTGGTTTGATTCGCTCACTGGCAGCCAATCGACTGCTAAGATCTTTCAAAACATCGGGGTCAACGGAAAGCAAACACTGAGCAATGTCATTGAACTTTGATTTCTCAGCAAGAAGAAAGCCACCAGTTGTTGAAGCCTTGATGAGCTTATGACTGAAACAAACGAGAGGAAAGTACAGATCTGTCTGGAAATGTTTGTCATAGTACATGAGAAGGTGACGCTTGTGCGCATCCTCAGACATTTTAGGCACTGTTCCAATCCCTCCAAAGCCATAGGGAAATGACCAAGGAAACATTTGAGGATAAAGCTGTGGATTGCAATACAACGATTCATTCTTTGAACTTCCAAAACTCTACCGTTGGAATTAAAGTGCTTCAGTGCAATTCCCTTCAACTGATCGGTAGTTTTTGTTTCCAAATCAGTCGACGTGACACTGTGGACAACAAATGGACATTGTCCTTCTTCTGTGCCGTCCTCCTCATCATTGTCATGAACACTCGTTGATTCAGGATGCTTATTGCCCAAAGTCTGTTGGTACTGAACCGCCACACAAGGAACATCCTGTGGATAGTCCCATTCCAAGACAGCATAATCGATTTCAAGATCCTTGTAGTCGGCATGGTTGAGCTTCAGCCATTGAAGAGCTTTTATGACTGCATTATGACGAACCAACAAGGGAGTGCGCAGGTACTGTTCTTTCATAGGACGAACAGAACCAGTAAAAAGAATGGCTAATACATCATCCATGTCTTCACGCGGAGGTGGCAACTTGGAATAGACTTTATGAACAGGGGACTCGAAAGCAACCACATGAGAAATCAATTTTTTCTGCCCAGACGATACTTTAACAAAACAAACGTTATGACGTACTTTAGCCACCAACAGCCGTTCAACAAACCGAAGCTCAGACAAGACAGGCGGTACATCACCCACCCATAATCCCGTGGCCAGAGCATTATGTGGAATTTTATTATCACGAACACAGGCCCTACAAGACTCACAGATTCGAGACGACATGCACAAAACAGGTCCCGAGACATCGACGACAGGATCGGAATCGGAACAACGCTCCTTGCGAGTGACGCCGGCCACGTTCAGAACATGGAGCTGTCGCTGGACACTACATAGAGGATGAAGGGACGCAACAGGAGTAAGAAGACCACAAACAGCACAACCAGCCTCCTCCACATCAGAGGTATCATGGCAAAAATCACGGATGATGCGCATCCCAAGCTCATCAGATAGAGGGGAAGGAGGATAGGGGGCATCGGAAGGAAGAGGATCAGGAGACGGACTTTTTTTCGAGGACGTTGACAGCGACGTTTGGTCGCATAGATTTTAGAAGCATGTCTTCGACGAGAGGCTTTAGTAGTGCAGCTGATGAACACCGAAACAGAGGAGGAACAGAAATCACACTGGTGAGAGCACAACCGCTCAAGCAGTTCAGCTGAGTCGACAGCATAAGACTTGAGAAGGGCTTGTTGCGAATGAAGCTGTACAATGTGTCTAGCCTTTACTTTGCTTAACAACGGAATAAGAGCGGGAAGAGGGACCTGAGCCATGATGATATTGTCATACGACGCAAAAGAAGGCAAATCCTTCATAGGAACTGTATCGAAGAACTGGTAATCATAAACCGACGCATCATCCACAGCAGAAAGCACAATATATTGTTTGATAGAGTCATAAGGGACACTTAAAGGCCCACGACCGCCAACAGGACGGCTGGATTGGAAGGGTCGACTTGATCCAACATCAAACAGCAAGAAATGAGGAACAATATTTTTATTAGTTGGAAATACATATTTATACACCGAAGACGAGACACAAGCAAACCACAAGTTATTTGACAAGAAAGAGGATAAGAAACGCCAACAATACTGGCCAGAGACAGGTCCCAGTCGACACTGGGACAGCATAAAGGAGAAAGTAGGACGCTTTACACAAAATCGAATACATTTGATGGCAACAAGTTTGCACAACGTGGAAGAGGACAGACGGGAATCATGCAGGAAAAGACAGACCCAATGTAAATGAAAGGGTGTATAGTACCGATGCAAAAAGTAATCAGAGCGCCCGCAGTCATCAATAGTCTTGTCAAATGAGTACGCAGCACAGTATGCAGCAGGGTGTAAGCAAAAGACGGAAGAAGGCACCGACGATGGAGGGGATACCCACCGACAATCCTCGCTGGTGAGGAATGTCACGGTCAATCCAACTGGCAAAAACGAGCCACAAGAAAACGAAAGCTGAAAAGAGGTATGGACTGCATGAAAGAGGACAGCAAAGCACGAACCGGGGGCATGGAAGCATTCGTGGTGGTTGAGATCTGCGGAGATAACAAGAAACTGACAAGAAAGGATGTCAGGGGCAAAACGATGACGGAGAAACGAATCAAGAAGGATTTGCACATGATTAGAAGCACGAAAGGCAGCAGACTGGAGAAAAGGATGATCAGAAGACGACAGTGGCCCCCCAAAAAAAAACAAACTGGAGGGAAGGACGAAGCGAAGTATCAACACAGACGACCTAGGATGCATATGTGAGCGATGGGAAGTCAAGACGAAAAAGGAGACGATACAGTAAAGTGATATCACCAACGGGGTGGTGACAATACGGAAGCAAGAGGCAGAAAGCATAACCAAACAAAGAGGCATTCTATTTGTGACGCAGGGACATGCAAGCACGTGCCCAACAGAGTCATGACGCGGCGCGATCCGATCAACCCGATCAACGAAGGATGACGCCAGTATAGAAGCCTGCCAAAATGACGACAAGGAAGCATCCCTAATGGAGATATTTCAGGAACGGATGAGGTTGTGTTGTACTGGAAAGACCGAATCCCTATAAATAGGGACTCGGAACTGTATCATTATGATCGAATGATCAGCCCATGTTACATGTTACAGGGGGTATTTATTGACAAGGTGATCACTTGGCCCCATGACTGTTACACCTTCCTAAAATGGCAATAAGCACCCATTATGGCACTATACTGTACCATTTTGAGCAGTTTGGCAGGTCATGCATCACACACAAAATAGTTTGCCGAAATTTCGAGCAGGTCACAGGTCACATAGAGTTTTGCCGGATGGTCCAGGTAGGTGTCACACTACAGTATATATGTCCAGTTTTTGCAGAAAACAGTAGTAGTGACTGTGTGAATGTATATGTCTCCTTTATGTTCCAGACTGTCATCAAAAGCTGATGATGAGTCTATTTTTGTTGGACAGGCCACAGGTGAATTGGCACATCATGCAAGCTTCATTTTGCTTCCATCATCAACAAACCAATGGCCTCTGCACCTTCCATTCACCTTTGCCTTTTGGCTCTCAAACAAATGGATATGCTGCCAAAAATTTGGCCAGGTCACAGGTCAGAGTCCCACCTGCTGGGCCCTCCAATTCAGACAGTGTGTCACAGGTCACAGTGGCTGCTGAACTGCTCAAAATGGTACAGTAATGGTGTTCAAAAGTCTAGCATTATATGTTACATGTACCAAATATGTTCAGTTCAGATGTGCTTGTTACATGTTACTGAACACTCAATTGAAATGATACAGTAATAGCCAACTTGTGATTTTCTCACTGTTTGAGCTGGTCTGACCATTGTTGCGATTGCAGCTGTTCAAATTGTACTCCTTGATTTCTTGAAAAAGTACCATAATAAATTACACAACTTCATTGCATGAGATCTCAAGATTCCTGCTACCTAGGTAGTGGGTCTAATACCACCCTATTTCTCAGATCCACCAATACAACATATCCCCTTTTGTATGGCATCGCGGCAGTACATCAATTCATAATAAATGACACATGCTTTTCCCAAGTTGGCATTGCGCCGGTCAAGCTTTGTGAAATGTCTGCAAAGGTAAATGGCTGTACCAGTTGCAGGTATGTGTCTGCTGCTTTACATTCCATCAATCAGGCATCTATCATTGGGCAGACAGGAACCTCTCACCATTCTCATGGCATTGAGGTCTGACATTTTTGCAGTAATTGCTGCTGCAGAAACTACAATGGAAATGGTGTACATGACAGTGAAAATGTGTGGCACTTTGTACCCTGCATCCATGGTCAATGGTCCACTGGCAGTCATCCATGGTTTGCAAATGGAGTCACTGTCCTGGGGTCTTGAAATACAACAGACATCTATCAAGGCATATGGCTCATCTGTGGTACAGAACAATGTGTTGAATTCTGATTGGGAGAACCTGTGTGGATGACTGTGCCCCACTTTGAAGAGACACATCTCTGATTTTGGCAGTCAATGGATTTTTGCCTACAATGGGTCAGTTGCAGAGCCTCACCTGGTGTCTTTGATGCAATGGTCTGGATTGGTTTGGAGAGCTGTGCTGGAGTGTAAGAATTTGAACTGCATTAACAGTATGACTGATGATGATGTAACTGGGTGGTAGTGTAGTGGGCCCTGCTGGCTGGAGCCAGCCATAGTTTTATACTGATGTGAGAGCTGTTTCATGATTGTGCACAAGTTGCAGCTTAAGAGTCCACTGATCTGCAATATTAAGTTGATAAACCTGTCACATCTCAATTGGATGCATTTTATGCAAAAGAAAAATTTAAAGAAACACTCATGATAGGGGTGTTCAAGCATTCACTTATTTGACTACTTATTTTTTCACTTATTCTCTACTTATTGACATTCCCCTTATCCCCAGGCTTTGGCATCTTGGCTGCTGACTAATACATGTGTTCTGACACCTCTGACAAGTTTGAATAAGGGGAACTTCAATAAGTAGAGAATAAATGAAAAAAATAAGTAGCCAAATAAGTGAATGCTTGAACACCCTGATGTTAACTAAGCCTAAAAGTGGAACAAAAAACATGACCTTTTAACTACTGCCAAAACTGTTCCCTTTGAGGTTGAAAATCTGTGTACACATCCAAGATTGACAAATTCAAGAATCTTTCATCCATTGAGCACTTCAGGCTGCCCCTAGACCTTGTCACCTTAGGGTGAACAAATGTTTAATCTAGGTAGGGTCTAGGACCACTGCTCTTGCCATTACCTGTGGTCCACTAGTGGTCCATGTGGTCAGACCATTTCATACAGTGGTTCATGCTGGGCAGACCATTCATATATCACTGGGGTGGCATTTTCCCCACATGGACCTTCATTGCAAAAGCCATACTCAACACTCACCCACTGAGCTCTGACAACATAGACTGCAGTGCCACTTCCAACTCTTTCCTACAGAGATGGACCCCTAAAACCTGTAGCCTACCTCTTGTCCTGCAATCCATGATGAACATGGCATGAAAATACAGTGTTGTCTTCAATGGTATCTTGCTAACATTGGCTGTGAAGTGCTCCCTTCCCATCTGGCATCAGCTATATGAAGACAGAAACAAATGACAAATCAATTGAGGCAAGCAAAGTAACTGCCTGCATGAATGACACAGAGTTGCTACTGTGGGAGATGCAGTACAGCTTTCCACTTGACTCAATCACCCCACTCACCAAGGAATGAAGGACTGTGACTGCACTACATGCCTTTCTGACTGAACTAACCTTGCATGTCTTGACCCACATGCCTATGCAATGGCAGTGAAATGAAAATTGGATGGGCTGCAACACATCTGGGACCCCAGGCATGATCAAACCAATGCAGATGCCCCAGGCCCACCCATAATAGTGTCTCTGCAACAGACCCCACATGCTCTCTTTTTGACCCAAATCTCATTTTGTTAACTGTTGAAGGGGGTTTCTGCATGTTCACTAAATGGGACACTCCAACCCTCAAGTTATAAACCCTGCCTGTGAACCTTTGGCGACGTACACTGGTGTACACCAATGTACACCAGCATACACAGCATTACACTAACTGTCACCATAGTACAGTGTAGGTCACAGTACTAACTGATATCATTAGGTGAGCCTATTCAAATCCACTGCACTCCATTGACTTCCATTGCACTTCGCTGAAGTTTGGCATACTTCAGACAATCTGAGTCCAATGGATTGATGCACATGTACTCTGCCATACTTCACTGACTTCAATTGACCTGGGTCCAGCATCCATCACTGCAGTCCAATGGCCTTTGTCATATTGCACTGTAGCTTAATCACTCAGAATTGAAAATTTTTTGTGTTTGTTTCTGGTTGTTTTGTCACCATACAATCCTTTCTTCCCTCCCCAACAACTGGTCATGTCAACACCACCATTTTCTGGGGCAATCAGCAAGTTAAAGAAGGATACTTTAATCAACATTGCAAATGCTCTAGGCCTTGATTCTTCTGGCCCTATAAAGGAGCTCCAACCAAGGATCAAACAACATCTCGAGGCAAACCAGAAGAATTTGAGCACAGATTCTCATTTTCAGGGGCTATATCAGTACTGACTGGCAACAGCCCATAGAAGCACAGAGGGCACCAGAAAAACTAGTGCTGATAAGGCTGCCAAAGACACTTCAGGGCCAGGTGATCCAAATCCCCACACCATAAGATTGTTCTCTAAATTTGATCCTCACCTAATGATGTCATTGTTAGTGCACAAGAGAAGCTTCAGAACATACAATTCACAGTTGACCCTCTGGCACTAACATGGAAACTGCAGAACAATTGAATGCATGGCTGGATGGCTTCAAATCACAGTTAAGGATGTATCATTTGACTTCTACATGCATGTGGTAATGCAGTTGTACAAGGAAATGATCGAAGAGAGGATTAAGGAGAAGGAATGCAAGCTACTGAATGACTTCTGGGAACAGTAGAGCTCTGTAGTGTTAACACTTGAACCTATGAACACTTATTTTGAGTTGTTATTTATTAATTTGAACAGAAAACTGAGTTGGAGTCAGTTCTTGATGGTGACTCACATTAATAGATGTTAGAATATTGTTTTGGGTATTCAAATTTCAGACTTTCACTTCAAGTCACTTCAATGTGTATTGAGACTACACTCTGCTGGGATGATGTTCAAGGGTATCAACACTTCATAATGTAGTAACTCATTGCCTCCCAGGAATAGTTCTGCAACCTCATTAAAGCCATGTGCAAGAGAAACAACTGGTCTCGGGGATGGAACAGGCTTTTTATACACCTTACTTGCATCACATCATCCATGTCTATGGCCTAGTGGTTATGTGGCGCAGTGCATAAGCATCATCAATCATAGGTGCAGGGTTTGATCCTTGAGTTTGTTACAATTATTTTGCTTCATATTTGGCACTTCAGTGTTCATTTTAGAGTTACTTCATATACAACGCACTACAGGGGCCACTGTTCACTGAAGTTCAATGAAGTACAGTGATGTCCAGCAGAGTAGGTTGACTCAACTCCACTGACATTCACCAAAGTACAGTGGCATACATTGACCCGACTATGCTGTAGTATGATGCATTACATTGAAGTGACTCGACTCTGTTGACCTCACCACCCTCGATGCTTCAGCTAACAAGTGTCAGGCATCCACTAGAACCACATCTTACATAATATAACCTGCTGCCTTTGGGGACTCCATCATGAACCTAGCATGCCTCCAGGACGATAGTAGAAGAGATCTTGCACTTAGAG
>QLOY01004159.1:0-11372 GCA_003313965.1 Megacollybia marginata
TTTGGTATAGACCTTGGCCTTGCGAGCAGTATCGAGCAAGTCAGTGATAAGTGGTAAGGGATATCGGTCTTTCTTGGTGATTTTGTTGAGACCACGGAAATCGACACAAAGTCGTAGACCACCATTCTTTTTCTTGACAAAGAGAACAGGTGCACCATGTGAAGAAGAGGTAGGTCGGATGAAGCCACTAGCAAGGTTTTTGTCAATGAATTCGCATAGTGCTTTAAGTTCAGCTTTAGAGAGTGAATAGATGTGACCTAGAGATGGTTTTGCCCCTTCTTCAAGATCTATGTGGAGATCATATGGTCGATGTTCTGGTAGAGTCTTTGCCCCTTCACTTGAAAAGACATCGGCGAAGTCATGATATTCGGTTGGGACATTGGAAAGGTCCACAGGTTCGGCAGTTGAACTTGCCCTACCTGTAGCAATCGGATTATTGAGTCGAATAGTGAATTGTTGAGAGCCTGCTTGTGAGCAAGAATGAAGATAAGCTGCAGCTCCTACTATTCGTATATCGATTGCTGTCGCCAAAGTATCTGCTGAAATCTTGGCTGAAAACGGTGAAGGTTGATCTGGATACTCGTAAATTGGTTCATAGGGAAAAGGCAGAGAAGATTTCGGTGAAGACATTACCGAAGGTTTTGCCGAAGACACAGAAGGGTCTGGCGAAGAACTGGCAGATGGTTGAATAACCGAAGTCTCAAGATGAAGCATTGGTGATTCGGGCGCCGAAACATTCGGTGAAGTAATAGGTTTGAAAGTGATTTTGCCTGTAATCCAGTCAATCAACGGATTGTAGCGGAACAGCCAATTGTATCCAAGAACCATATTACTCAACGAATGCAAATGTGTGACATAAAAGTCAATAGGAAGTATAGTGCCAGAAGGAAATTGAATAGGTAAAGATACCATTCGAGTAATGTTGCCTGGTGAAGAACCATCGAGTAGGCGAAGAGTTACTGGAGAAATTGTAGTACATGGTATTTTGTTATCGTCCATGTATTTCTGATTGATAAAGCAATGAGAAGAACCTGAATCAACAAGTGCTAAGAAAAGAATAGTAACAGATAAAGGAATATGAAGGGTAGAAGATAGTTGTACAATAAGTGAAGTCCAGGATGAAAGAGCGGCTGCATTGAGAGTAACCTCTTTAATGGCACAATTTCGGTCAATGCAACTCTGATCTTGTGCTGAGGAATCAGAGTTGCTATCTATTTTCCCTGCTCCTTAGCAGGAGGGGAAGTAGATGCCGAAGTTGTCGCCGAAGATTTGCTGTCTGCATTTGCTGAAGGTTTAGCCTGTGCTGCACGTCCTTGTGTAGATCGTCGATTAGGACATTTGTCAGTAGCATGATTACCACCACAGACCAAGCAAAGATTCAACCTTTTACGTCTCTCTTTTTCTTCAGGCTTGAGTTTGCCATCCGAGCCTAAGAGATTCGCATATGGTTTCGGCGAAGAGGTTGATGAGCCAGTATTGGATGAGGATGTTTTGTTAGACGAGGTATTGGGACGGTTGGATGTCTGACCAGAGTTTTGCTTGTTGGATTGGTTGGACTGCTGGCTATGTTGTTGAGTATTAGATGATGTACCAGCAGAGCTCTGTCCAGAGTGTCTGTTGTCTGAACCTTTACCCGATGAGGTCTTTCCAGATGCCGAAGGTGTTTTCTGATCATGATCTTGTCGTTCTCGCTTTTCCCAGTATAACTGGTCAATGTGATAGGCAATTTCGATACACTGTTGCAAGGTAGTATAATGATCATTATGTGAAAACACATCTTTTAACCATGGTGCAAGACCTTGATAGAACCGGTGCAGGAGTGTAGCATTGCCGAAAGATGTTTTGGCTGCAACTGCATTGAATTCAACCACATACTTGGAGACCCTTTGATTGTTCTGCATCTGTAACCGGTCAAGTTTTGATGCCGCAACTCGGGCCGAGTCTCAAGGTCCAAAATGCAAGTACAATTGTTGTATGAGTGCAAGAGAAGAAGTCATCCAAAGTGGTGGATTTGCCAGATCATGATTGAGTATGTCGGGTGTAAACCAATCGATAGCTGAACCCCATAAGAAGGACATGATATAGGATATCTTGGCTGCTTCAGTGACAAAATCATCTGGGGAGGCTTGGAAGTTAATATGGACAGTAGTCATGAACGCATCGAGTTTCTCTGGGTTAGATCTGTTGAAAGTATCGGGATCTTTTAGCTGAATTCTTGCTGTTGGCATACGAGGTCAATTCATGTTAGTGGCAGAAGTCTGCAAAGATTGAGCGATGTTAACAAAGACTGCCATGAGTTGTTCCATATTGTATTGATCAGCCATGTCAGATGGTTGTGACTGAGAGTGTTGATTTCACCTAGGTCTTGGTGAAGGACTTTGCCGACCTCTACCGCCAAAGGGTCCGCCACCATTACCACCACCATCATCACTAGGAGGATTGTCACCAGGAGGAGGTTCACCGTGAATTTCTTCGATTTCCTCTTCTCCTTCATTATTGGGTTGATTTTCTTCTTCAGGTGGTGGGTCTGGATCTGGAACTGGAGGTAGTCTAGGTGATTGTCTTGCCGAATGATCGGCGAAGACATATTCCGATGAGCGCATCTTTCCAACCTGATCATTACCTAGGTAGTCATAATACTCTCTACCTTGGTTTTGCAAGTATCACACTTCCACATACTCACGATTACCTTGTCGTATAATTGAATGACTGATGACATCGCTCGTGATTAGGTCAGGTATCTGCCAAATGACTGGTGCCGAAGATACCGGCAAAGCAGGTACCGGAGTGTTATGGTGAGGAGGTGCATTTGGATTTACTGGGGTAGGTTGTTGGGATGCCATGCTCTGTAAGATTTGACCTAATTGTTGTTGACTACGAGTTACTTCTTGGAGGCTTTGGAGAGCAAGTCGGTCTTTCCTTTGCCTTTCAACTCACCGACATTCTACTTCCTGATCCCATTGTTCCGATATCAAGGATCTAGTTTGATTTAGTGTTTCCATGAAATCGGTGGTTACCGGGCTGGGTGTAGTTGATCCCCTTGTAGTCGTGATATATGACCTTGGAACAAAAGGTGAATCATCAGGAAGATAGAACCGACTGTCTGAACTATGAACTGGAGTGACTTCAGCACGAGAAGGTGTAGCTGGAATCTATCGCAATTGTGATGGAGTACGAGTTGGAGTTGTAGGTGTAGTAAACCTTGAGGGTATTCGAGGTGTATTGAGAGGTAATGGACCTTCTTCCAGAATTGGTTGAGAGGCCAGTGAACTAAATGAGCGTCTGTCTTTATTCCGAGGAGTGCTGAAAATGGGTGCTCCCTGAAACATAGAACTCATCAGCAATCCGAGTCAGAGAGAGTTTAGAAATACTGTAAGGACTATGCCGAATGCAAGCCCAAGATGTATAGACAGATGTGGCTTGTAGAAAACCCTTGATAAGAATACCAAGGTAAGCCCTTTGGCTATGCCCTCTGCTGGATCGTGGGTTTAGGCAAAGGTATCGGCGAAGCCTCAGCGAAGTGAGGGCTGATACCCAGTTAGAGAGGAGTTAGAGAGAATAGTGTATTGAGCGTAATCCAAGTTGATTTCTAAACTGAAGTATACAACACTGGTGCTAGGCTTATATACTAAACTACTTTAGTCGATAATAAAGAAATATCAAAAGGGACTATTTATGAATGTTATATAATATGAATGTTAGTAAGAGTAATGAATGCAAGGATATAAATGGAACAAAGAATAGATATAATGAGAACAAGGGCTTTTAAGGGCCGGTTGATTAGTCTAAGTGCACGGATGTAACAGCCTGGGAGGAAAGGCGTGCTGATGAGAATCTGGTCCAGGCAATGGCTCCTTGGCTTAGGGGTGATATCTTCACAGAGAAAGAGGTCTCCCATCAACTTCCTCGCCCTTTGGCAAACTCATTGGCAATCAAAGATGGTTTTCTGACTCCAAGCCAAAGCCACTGACGTAATGACTTACAGTGAAGTGGTCAAGAAGAAGTTCTGGTGTGGTGGTCAGCAAGGTTTGGTAGTCCTTGGGGTGGGTCTCAGGTGGGCATGGTGGGCAGCTAGATCTTTGGAACATCAGGGCAACCTGTCAGATTGGGTGAAATTGGTGGAATCAGTCACTTCAACCTTGAAAAAGGTAGTGGCAAGGGCAAGGTGAGTATCATATATTCTTGCTGCTAACTTACTCAACTGTAGCCTCCTTAGCACTATCAAAGGTTCTGGCCAGAAGGGCAACCCTTCCATGTCGAAAAGCAAGGCCTCTGCTTCCAAATCAGTCAACAAGCCCAAGTCAACAGCCAACAGAGAGGAATCGCCATCTGCTGGTCTGTCCAAGAGAGCTGCTTCCCCGCATTCTGACCTGTGCAAAAAGAAGATGAAAGTCATCTGATGCCCTGCCTGCCACATCATATCTAAATAGCTGTCATGTATTTTTTTTCAATATATTCTGCATCTGGTGCCAAAAATTGGCAATCTAACAAAGCTGGCAAGGAGGTGTATAATATATATATATCCTTTTAAGCCACAACTTGAACGTCACAGCAAGTAAATATTGGATACTATTTATTATTATCCTTGGATATCTGTGCCCTCATCATTGGTCTATCCATATAATTGAGGTATTACTTGGACATGACAGAAATTAATTCATATTATTCTCATTAATAACCATTTAATATTATGAGGGATTGAATAAATCCAATGATCTGTAGGCTCTCAGCTAAGAAGGTTTATAATTGAGTATTAAGCTTGTTAACAGCCATTTACTATTATAAAGGATTGAATACTGTTTAGTATCCAAGGATGGGTCCATCCTAAGCAGGTCTATTATTAAGAAGTATTATGCTTGTCAACAGCCATTTACTATTATTATAGAGGATTGAATACTATTTAGTATCCAGCAATGGGTCTGCCCTAAGGGAGTCTATAATTATCTATTTTACTACCTCTTAGGTATCACTTGGACAAGCCAACAAGAAATCAATATTATTCTCATTCAGAGCCATTTATCATCATGAGCATGTAGAATGTATTATCTGAGGATGAAGGCCAGTGGAGCAGCCGCAATGGTAGAATGTCATGGCCATAGTAAGGCTGAATGGTGAGTGAGCATAGCTGAAGCTTTTGAGTAAGGCATGTAAGCCTAAATAGTAGTCTCTGCAGCTGCTGGATCGATAGCAATGTGGAAATAATAAGCCATAAGGATCATCAGCCGATCCCACAGTAATAGAGGGAAATAATAATCCCTTGTCTGTCGGCCAGGTCCATCCTGATATGAGCATAATAAATAATCATTTAGGACAGCTGATGCTATATCTATCAAGAGAAATAATAAACCTTCAAGCATCAGCTGGATCAATAGCAACAGGGAATAATAAGCCCTAAGGACCATCAGCTGACCCTATAGTAATGTAGGGAAATAATAATCCTTTTTCTGTTGGCCGGATCCATCCTGATAGGAGCATAATAAATAATCATCTATGACAGCTGATGCTATATCTATCAAGAGCAATAATAAACCTCCAAGGGTCGGCCGGATTGATAGCAACAGGGAAATAATAAGCCCTACGGAACATCAGCTGACCCTATAGTAATGGAGGGAAATAATAATCCTTTTTCTGTTGGCCAGATCCATCTTGATAGGAGCATAATAAATAATCATCCAGAAAGGCTGATGCTATACCTATCGCAAGAAATAATAAACCTCTAAGGGTCGGCCAGATCAATAGCAACAGGGAAATAATAAGCCATATGGACCATCAGCTGACCCTATAGTAATGGAGTGAGATAATAATCCTTTTGCTGTCAGCCAGATTCATCTTGATAGGAGCATAATAAATAATCATCTAGGATGGCTGATGCTATTTTTATCAAGGTAAATAATACACATCTACCAGTCAGCTGGATCAGTAGCAATGGGGAAATAATAAGCCATAAGGTCCATCAGCCGATCCTGCAGTAATGGAGGGGGACATAATAATCCCTTGTCTGTTGGCTGGGTCTACCCTGATAGGGGCATAATAAATAATCATCCAAAAAGGCCGATGCTATACCTATTGTGGGAAATAATAAACCTCTAAGGGTCGGCTGGATCTGTAGCAATGGGAAAATAATAAGCCATAATGTCCATCAGCCAATCCTGCAGTAATGGAGGGACATAATCCCTTGTCTGTCAGCTGGGTCTATCCTGATAGTGGAATAATAAAAAATTGTCCAAGGCCAATGCTATACCTATCACGGGAAATAATAAACCTCTAAGGGTTGGCCAGATCAATAGCAATGGGAACATAATAAACCCTAAGGACCATCAGCCGATCCTACAGTAATAGAGATAAATAATAATCCCTCCCCCCTATGGAATAATAATCATTCCACCATTGGCCGGAGCTATCACAATGGCAAAGAAATAATAATTGTTTTATTATGGCTGCCTATAGCTATAGTAATAACCTCCACTCCAGCTAACATCGGCTAGACCTATAACAATGGGCTTTTGTAGTCCAGCTGAGTCTATTGTTATGGGTATTATGGACTAAAGCACCTCCATTCAGATGGATGGCATGGACTCCAAATGGAGGCTTGATGGACTGTGCAGACAGCACATACCATATCTCCTGTTACTATGTGCATGCATTATTAAAGCTTCTGAATTTAATTCACTCTGTAGGTATCTGATGTCATTAACACAGCCTTGTGCCAGGATGGCAACCCCCTCTGAGTCCTGTATACCATTCTGTGTGTACAGAATGTGACCTTGAAATGCACACAGTTCTGCAATTCATGAGCATTGACTAACATTGACTTCAAGTTGTCAATAGGTTTGCTGGACCTGATCGAGTACCAATTGACAGACTGCGGGACTTGAGGATAAATTGCAATGTTAGGATTAATGTGTAACAGATGACACCCTATTAGCCATTCATTTAGCAGGTTTGTGTATATTCAACCATCCTCCTCCAGCTTTTGATGAGAAGCCTGACTGTATCTATTATCAGTACATGCTGTTGGTTTCTGATTTTTCCTGGCATTGATACAGGTCTTAAAGGTTAGTATGAATGTTGAAGACCATGGGGTGCTGCTAGTGTTAGTCATTGTTGGGAGTTATTCTGGTTAAGTGGCTCCTGATGGGGTAGGCCGGTCCACGCATTGACCAGCTACCTTGTAGACCATGCTGTTACCCTGATTCTACTGTTATAATCCCTAAGTAACTGTTTGTAAATGATTGTGCTTATATATGCAGCCATTCACAAAGTCAAAGTCAATGCAGTAGGTCAGATGTCCTCCACAGGTCCATCCACTGCAATGATTGACTCCAAATTCAATATCTAGACATAATTAGCATAGATCAACTATGATTTCACTATTCCACTGAAATTGAAAAGTGCGGAAATTCAACTAGATTAGCCTGGTTTCATACTTTAGGTCAGGTGAGATTTATACACTTTCAACAGCTCAGCCAATGATGTGACCCAAATCCACTTTGGTAAGGACAGGAAACATGTGTACATGCATGGAAGTGAGTGCTATAGTACATCTCAGCACTGGTTTTCTGGTCTGAGTTGTCTCAGCAAACAATTTGGGACAGGTGCCTATTTTCCTCTATTTTCCTCTACTCTGGAAATGCCATCCAATTTATCCACAAAGGCAAGAAGACTCATGTCTGGATGACTCGCCATTCAATTCAGTGCTATGAAGAGGTTGAAGAGCAGCAAGCAAATCAACTCTCCCATCCTAGTAAGTTTTTCCTTTTCTTCTGTTCCTAGTATACTGTGCAGGTACCACCTACTCCCACCTCAACATTCAGGTGTCACCATCCCTATTCAAGCAGTATATCTTCAATATGCAATCACTTTCCCCCTTCTACAAAATGAGTCCCCAAAGGCAAAACCTATACTGAAGTTCCAATGAACTTAGCTTTTGAGTCATAAACAGGTACCAAATGACCTAGTACAGCAAGCTGCTGTGGGTTGGAACCACTCACCCCCAGATTCAGGTCTTCATCCACAAATATAGTGTACCACCACAGCTGTTACTGCAGTATAGTGACAGTCCCTAAGTCCCAAGTCCCACTGGCACCGCTGCTACCAGTATAGTCTGCCAGTGAATCATTGCCATGCACAGCACATACCTATGTAACCATCATTGTCATCCTGCAACTTTGCTGCCCATTCTCTCAACCAGTTGGGTCCATGGGAGGTCCACTCCACCATGCCACTCAGGCTGCCAGCAGTTGGCCAGTGGGTCCACAGAGTACTATACCTATAACCTATCTTGTGCAGGAAGCAAGCAGGGCCAATTAACTGCTGTTTACTTCTGCAGAGAGTCAAAGGAGTCACTGGACATCCCCAAATTGTCATACTGCTTGCTGCTTTGGTTACCACTGTGACTCTGGTTTCTGTTGCCAAGCTCATTTATAGCACCCTGTGAGTTGTTAGCCTCTTATAAACAGACTAATACATGATCACAAAATTTGGATGTGTGAGTCTGTCACTTATGTGATGCCATAACTGCTAGACCCAGTAGATTATGTAATCACCTTTTAAGCTAAATCCTCAGCTCTTCTGACAGTTCTAACAGATGGAAACCACAGATAAGATATGTATTAAGCTTGTGAACCATTTTTGTCTATTGTTTTCCATGCAAGGGGGTGGTGGGATTGCAACCCATGACACAAGGTAGGGGGAGGGGGGTCTCAGTCAGCTGAAAAAAATATTTTCATACAATGTCTCACAAACTCTTGAACATACCTAAAGAAAGCTCTGAATCATCTGAAAGTCTTCCATTTTCCATGCCATCCAGAAACTCAGTAGAAACATGTGATACTAACATCACATGTGTTCAATTAATTTGAGACATTATTCTGTACTTAAAACTATGTCATACTAGTAGAAACAGCATATCACTTACTATAATACAATGCTACTGTGATTTTTTTTCAGTTGTGGTGGGTTTGAGCTCAAAATTTCCCATTTAGGACATCACATGCTAGGAAACTTCCTTTTTAAGGGGGGGAGGGGTCCCAGGTCTGCTGAAAATTCTAAATGTACCCTGTGTAATCCTAGCCCGGTGACCGGGCCCATCTGAGCATAGCGAGGAAAACCTCACCAGAGGGCCCAGTAAAATGCCAAAAATAACTCGCATGTAAAAATTAGTGGCTGTGCTAACTAAAATGGGATGTGCCATGACTGCCTAATTTATTCATCTTGCCTCTGTCCTTCATTCTCATACCGCTCCTTGTTTCTACGTGTCTTCCAATCCTTATGCACCCTCTACAATCAAAATCCAGACTCTGGAAGAACCCTTAATGTATCATCATTGGAGCCCACAATGGCAGCGATGTCAGGTCCTCCCTCGATTTCTTCTTTGCTTTTGTCTGTTCTGATCACTCAAATAAAGCGCTGGGCAAGAGCTGCAACTGTTCCTCAACTTTGGTCAACGATAGAAGCCATTCCGTTGATTCTTCCCTCGCTTCCGCAAACCTTCCTCGCATTGCTCTCTTCAATGAATTTGCAACGTGCTCTTCAGCTCATTCTGATCTGTTATATCACTACAAATGGCCAACAATGTCCTAGACCTATTCAGCTTGAGGCTGCTCTTAGACTATGGGCAGGACAGAACATTTTAGTCAAGGCTGGAACTGGTACCGGAAAAACGCTCATTGCTCTGCTTCAACACCTGCTTGATGATTCAGACCGTATTACCTTGATTATTCACCACTAAAGCGACTGCAAAAAGCTCATGTGTGTGATTTCTATGTCTAATACTATCGCTTGACAAACTAGCAGGCTGCTGATGTTCATGCTATATATGGCCTGAATACCCTGGTTGTCAATGAGGATACTATGTGGGATGAAGATTTCTGGAGGGTTTGTCTTCACCCTATTGGTCGCTAGCTCAGCATAACATCCATCCCAGGAGAAAGTTCACAATGTATCAAAGAAGTCCAGCTCCAGGTTATTATCACAACTCCTGAACAGCTTAGATGGAATGAGCCCATTCCAGGTAGTGATTTGTTTGTAAGATGTGTACCACAGTGTGTCATCCTATTTGCCATCTGAAATGCATGGTCAGACAGCTTGCATACGCAGGAGTAGGCTATATATGAGTTGAGGTTATTTTAGTTGAAGTCACGGCATGTCCCATTTTAGTTAGCACAGCCACTAATTTTTACATGCAAGTTATTTTTGGCATTTTACTGGGCCCTCTGACGAGGTTTTCCTCACTATGCTCAGATGGGCCCGGTCACTGGGCTACTGTAATCCCACTACCCCCTTGTTTCTGTGCGCATTGGCTTACAATAAGGGTATAAAGTATGTCACAAACTTGTGACAAGTGAGTGACAAGGCCGTTTTGTATCATTTTGTGATAGGTTTAGGCCTCAAGTGTACATTAAATTAGCTAGTTTGTACTCAAAATGGATCTATAGATATAATAGTACAGTATAGCCACTATGGAAGGACTGGTAGAGCCATGTATTCATTTCGATGATTACATAATTGGGGGGAGGGGGGGTCATGCACATATGACCCCATGACAAATACAAGACTAGTGAGTCAGCATTTTGCAGTAGTATTGAATGTACTTATTGTCATAGTACAGTGGGACATGAATGACAAGACCCCCTTCCCGATCTGTTACCGATTGGGATTTATATGGGTGTACTGGTAGCAGTGGGATTTGGGTGGGATTGGCCTTTGAGGCCATTTATGTAAGTACAAATAAATAGCCTTAGAGGCTATTATGTTAGGGACAGGGAACTGCCAAAGGTGGCATACATCAATTCCACACAAGAATGCTACGGGTTTCCATTGTCCAAAAATGGAATCCCACAATACAAGTCATATACCCCACCTGTGAAAGGTCATTGGCATACTCCAGTGTACATCACTGTACACCAGTGGACGTCACACTTCACTGAGGGTCACAATAGTACATTGCATGTCATTGTAGGGACCATAGTGTAATGCCAGTCTGACAGAAGTCAAAGTAACACTACACGGGGTAAAAGACAGGTTAACACGATAAGATTCTCTACCGTAAAGACAGAATGAGGTCAGTTTAAATACCTCTAGCTACTCAGTAACTAAGAGACTGTAGACTAGAAACAATCAATTTAATATGAGAAGTAATATGAGAAGTTGAAATATGATCGGTGGTGAGGACAACTCGACCATGCAAGTAACGATCACATGAGTATGTTACACATAGAAAGCATTTATTTTTATGAATAGACATATAATGGAGTCCATAGGGCTTGAAACCGTCCTGTATACTGGATATGGCCATCCAGTATACAGGACAACCCAGTATAGAAAAATCGGCCATACGGGACAGCTTACAAATTACCAGTATCCCGTATCCC
>QLOY01004160.1:0-17618 GCA_003313965.1 Megacollybia marginata
GGGCGATATCATGTCATCACCAGTATGCTACAGACCGAACCACAAAACAGTTCATCGTCACGGCATCAGGAAAAATTTGGGAAAAAGTGACTAAGGCCCCAGTGTCCCTAGTGTCCTGGGACATCCCAACACATCCTGAGGTGTCTTAGGATGTCTTAGGGATGTGTTGGGATGTCTTAGGGATGCCTCAGGATGCCTCTAGATGTCCCGAGACACTATGAGGACACTGGGGACACTGGGGACACTGGGGCCTTAGTCACCTTTTTCCTGATGCACCGTCCACTCTGCTAACGTCGCTGGCTGTGAGCCGAGTGATGAGACTAGATGGTGCTTTCATTTTGGCAAAACGGGCACTTGTAGATGCAAATTTCTCACCTGTCAATCCCAACACACGGATAGGGTTCGGTGAACAATTAACCGCCAAGTTAATAACGTACTTGTTCACATTGGGCCCAGAGAGGCCATTGTTCACGTAGTTAATAACATTATTCACATTTTTGCAAGAAACAGTTAATAACAAGTAAATAATGTATTGTTCACATGTGAATAATAAAATGTATGCAAACAATCAAATTACTCAAATTTCGTCCCAGTTCGGTTCATCAGGAGCATTAGCAACCTCACCAGTTCCTGAGGAGTGTCTGGCCACTGACACAGACTTCTCCTTGACCATCCACCTATCATCCGCTGCTACCAGATCCTTTAATCCACGGGAGTCCATGTCTACATCAGCATCAAGCTGAAGATCCATAGGGGCTGGGACCTGTACACTGTCACAACACTCCGATGCATCTGAATCTGATTCCGAGTCGCTCTCTGAAGAGCTGTCCTGGTAACCAACTAAAAAGTATTCATGACACTGTCATGCAAGTCAAATAGAAACTGTCGACTCAACTTTCCTCACCACTCAATCTATTTCAGGACTAGGAGCAAAACAGCCTTGACACCTTTCTTCATGAAGCTCATAGTCTAAATGGACCCAGCCATGTTCTTAGCCACGTTCTTTGACACCTTTTTGTGTGAACAAATCTCAGAGACCAGTACATAATGAGTAATTCCGTCCCACCCTCTGCAGTGCTCTGCAATTCTGATTCGGCAACATCTGAATCCAAACATCTGGCAGCTGTGAACATGTGAATGGGCAATGCCAAAGCCATGAGTTCAACTCCAAAGGAACATGCTGTTCTATGCCGAACGTTCAGATATGCTCTTCCACGCTGCTTGGGATGGTTCTTTTGAAAGAAAATGATACTCTAGATAAATTTTCAGGGCTTTGTGTAGAATGCTACACTCTTCATGGAATCATGTAGTTACAATACTCATAGAATATCATTTTAAGCACAGAAAGAATGATATAGGGACCCTATAATCCACTATCCTGGGTATGTTGCAATTTGGGTCACTAGCATAGTCTCACTACCTGCAGACATACCTCTCATACTGTGAAAAGCACTTGAAAAGCATCTGGTACTACTTTGAGTGTTTCTAAGCTTTCGGCTCATCTTCTACTTTGTTGCCACTTCGTGTCTGATCCGATATCAAACAGTGCGGTCTTGCATCAAATTCTTGATGATTATGCTTGAAGACAAATTGAAATGCTTGTAGATCGGTCTATAATCCATTGAATGGATGCTTAAAACAACTGCAAGTGAGGGGACCAGAAAACTCAAGGTGATTCAAAAGTGTGACTAGAGACTTGGCATAGAATTGCATGTCAATCAGGTTTGCTTCGTTGTAGGTTTTCCTTGAGTACAACTGACCAACAGATTGACAGATAATTAAGAGGAACTACTTATTAGTGGCTGACGGTCACTCATTTGCAATATCTGAGACATTGGCATAGCCGTTGTGCTGCTATTTACAAAATCATGTTTTCGCTACTTAAGCACTCATGTCATGTGCTCAGCAGGATGGCTGATGGGAAACAGAAGCAGGTGGCTGTGCATGCTTCCTGCCCTCAATGCTGTCAATGCTGTGTGTTTAACATCTTTCCTCTTCCCTTGAGAAACTTTTTTCATGCTAAAATCTGTGGACAATGTTGCGTCCTTGTCTTGACAAGCCTTCTTGCCATAAAAATATGCTATTCTTGATTCTATGTTCACTCACAATCTTGCTATGCTGGATTCTACTATGCTCCTTGTTATGTCACCCAGGCTGTCCCCTCTGAGTCAGCCTAACCATTGATACTCTGGTAATCATGGATAGTTACTCTGGCTGAGGCAAGCTACAAGTCCACGCCACCAATATGCTCAACAATATGGACTGCTCAAGCTGTGTATATAGAGACTGGGCCGCCAGTGGCTGGGTGATTTATAGAATTATTAATAGAACTGTCACTGCTGCATGAAAACCTGTTGAAAAGTTGTGACCCACCTAGATTCTGACTCATCAAGACCAATTTAGTTGCGTGTAGAAAGGTGTCGAAGAAGTATTTGGCTTGTTATAGGTAGCCCAAACTATTTATATTTGCTGGTGAGGAAAGTCCTTTGACACTTTCTATTTGGCTTGTATGAGAGTGTCATAGATACTTTATATGTGGATACCCAGACTATTGCTCTGAAGTGTCAGATTCACTGTCAAAGTCTGAATTGTCAGACTTGGACTTGGAGCATGGACCTAGCTCTTTTGATATATCATGAAATTTTTCAACAGGCTGTTTGCGAGCTTTTTGTGTCTTTCCCTGAATCTGGTAGTTGCATCAGTGACTCAGATACTGAGTGGTAGAAAAATGCTCACCCGAGGAAGTCTGTTACGAATTCTTATCCCACATGCCTTATCAGAACCTCATTTCATTTCACATTCATATCACGCTATCTTTCATTTCCCTTATCTGCTATCTTTTAAATTAACTTCTGATAGCTTATCCGAAACATGCGGCACAGATAACTTATCTTTTTCCCTTGTTATCTCCTTGTTCCACCTGCGCTTACTCGTCAACCGGATAACAACTTAGTATTTAAGCCTGTAGTTATTCACTGTATTCTTTAGTTTTGGTATTATAAGTTTCACCGAGTCTTTGAGTGGCCTGATAAGCTCTCATTTTGCTCGTTGCCTTACAAAATACCAAAACTAACTCTTATCACTCCACTCGCCAAGGTCGCAACCACGACTGAACAACTCCTCACACACAAACCTCTAACAGTCACCGAAGTCGTACAGATCATCCTCAGCATCTATCTCATCATCATCATCTACTCTCTTCTCCGAGTTCTTTGGCACTGCCTTGAACGACGCTGTCGCATCAACCGACGCCTACGCGTATGTCAGAACCGCCATATCGGAGCAACTCGCCTGTAAACTCTCATTGTCTTACTTGGTAGTACCATTGGCTAGCGGGAAGTCCCCAATAAGACAAACGACAGTGAGCAGACAAAACTAACTGGTTTTGAATTGCTAACAGCTTTAAGTGGCATACACGGAAGCTGAGCAGCAACAAAAGGCCCGGAACAACCAAATACTCCGACGACACCACCAGACACAACTTGACTCTAATTTTACACCATACATTGCCATACACCAGCGCATCAACGACATCATAAACAGATTCTCTGCCCCGTTCAATTACATGCCCGGAAACATCAGTAGAATCTACTACACTCATCTCTTCACACAGGACTGGATTAGTCAAAGAAAGATGTACAATAGCGTCGCCACTGAGACTGAACCAGAAGTCAAAGAATACGTTGATAGCAGCACCAACACTAACCCGATAGACTACACCGCTCACATTCCTCTAGCGACTTTCATAAGTCTTAAGAAATGGTTCGACGACATCAACCGAGGAAGGTGGGGACATCTTTACGAAGATACCGGGATCAGCACAGACAACAACAACACAGACAAACAGCCCATGGTGTGAGATCTATACATTGATTCTGGACAGCTGTCCAAAACCTATTGCATTGATTTGCGACAATATATAGTGGGCTCTCAGTCAGCTTAATATGCCCTTCTGCTAGGCTCGGCACCTTCTTGGCACCACGGCAATGTCATGTATAATATAAATAGTAGCAATACCATTAAATCTACAAAAATCTGCCTAATCAATGCTGCACACGTTTCAAGGAGGGTTGAGCATCAGCATCAGAAGAGGGGTCATGCGAACATTTCCTTAATCAATCCCATCAATTGATGAGCACGGGAACAGCTTGGGAAACTCACTTGACTGAAGATGTGACTTGTGATATCACCCATATCACTTCATCAATGGCTTTTTTCCAGTCCCCATTGGGCTTATTAGACTGATAAGCCTCCCTCCACCATTGCAGACAGGCCAGAATACTCAGGAAACCATTAACACCTGGATAGACCATCTCTTCCCAGCTTCCTTCGCTGCCTATCTCCAATTTCCCACTGTCATCCACATGCCTCCACTTCAGATTGATCGAAACCCACCATTGTTGGAACTCCTTTACAAATTTGGCTAAATCTTCCTTCTCCACTTGTCTAGCAGGCCGACGTGCACGTTTAATCCAGTAACCCACTTGAGAGGGCTGAGACTTTGCCGGTAGCGATTTCGCTTTAGCATTGCCAAAAGATTCCTCTAGGCTCACCCACGAATACAACAGTTGCTTCCACTTCGCTCCGAAGCCTTCTGAGTCACTGTTTAGGTAATTATAGCTCTCAGAAAGCCAGTTCAGCCAGGATGGGTTTTGAACTACCTTAAATTCTGAGTCTGCAGCTGCAGCATTGAATAGCTGTGTGATGGCTTCTGAGGCTTCTGACATTTGAGGATTGGGTTCTGGGTGAGACGGCAGAGGGGTGGAGATATTGTCGTCATGTTGAGGACAGGGTTCTGGGCAAGACGGCAAAGAAGGGGTGGAGACATCGTCATCTACTGACATCTGGTCTTTCTCCCTTTCATCACCTTCATCCATGCCATTTGCTGCATCACTAGCGCTATTGGACAAGTGGTTTGAGCGTCTAAGCACTGGAACTTGAACCGAGTTACCAGTAGCGTCGTTTGGCTTTCTCCGAGTTGGCGCTTTTTTCGGCTTTTCAGCAAACAATGGTTCAAAACCCAACCCCTGTAAGACATTCTGGTTGCGGACCATATTATTCACCCTATCAAGTTCGTACTGGCCCATCTGTGACAGCTCCTGCATCTTCGCTCGTCGAGCCGGTGTTTGTAGCAGCTTTACCTCTGCTACTAAACTCTCACCCAGTTGACATCCAGCACGTAGCGTGGGGGTGCGACTAAGATCAGCCACAGCCGTTTGGAGAGTTTGGGGAGGAGGGGTCTGCAGATGAGGAAGAGGACTGGTTGGCGGTGATGGACTGGGGTTGTATTCAGGCTCTGGGGTTACTGAAGATTCATGTCGCTTCTGAGAAAATTGTTCAGAAGACCCGGTTCCCTTGGCGTTCACAGCTACATCCGTTTGGGGAGTTTGGGAAGGAGGCTGCAGATGAGGACCTGTTAACATTGCTGGGGTTTCTAGAGACTCGTGTCGTTCCAGAGAAGAACCGGTTTCGTTGACATTTGATGCTGACATCGGTATAGGATCTTCCAAACTCATGGCAGTGCTTTCACGTTCTGAAGGAAGTGAAGCACCTATCTCAATATCAGATGTAAGTTATTGACGAGGACCGCCGACTTACCGTACTCACATTCCCAAAGGAATTTTATGAAGGTATCCATGATGTTTTTGTAGGCATCGGGACTCCAATCATAGAAATTTCGCCCTCTGCAATCGGTACCTGAATGCAAGCTGCAAAAGGATGATTAGAAGGTGTGTCATGTGTCAAGGTAAGATTTATACCCAACGACCGACCATTCCCCATCTTCGGTTAACAGAGCTTTACCCCCAATCAGTGTAAGATTGTAGTCTGTTGCTGCTGCTAACCCATCTAATAGTGGTTGAACTATGGCAGCAATATTCTCTCGACACCTCCGAAAGACTCAGTACACAGTGAGAATTGTAGTGTTCACTTACTGATGCTTCTGCTCTGTAGTCATATCATCGAAGGATCCAGACCCATATTCCTTCCATTTTGCCATATCTTTGCGATATTCTTCCTCTCGTGCCTCAAGAACTGCCTTTTGTACTTCTTTGGGCTCCGCCTTGTAGAGCTCGTGTGCAATGATGCATTTCCGACTGATAGTGAGATCTTCATCTTTTTCATCCTGCCATCTCCGTTCATACTCCTCAAGGATTTTCTCATGATATTGAGGTAGCTTCATATAAAATTTATGTATAGCGAGGTGACGCAGTCCAGGTCCAGGAACACGAAGCCTGTCAAGAATAAGCTTGAATGGGTTGGCGACCACCTTCTTGTCTTTGGTCCGTCTATTTGGGAACCAGTTTCGGATTTGCTAGAAGAGTCCATCAATAAAGGTGAGAACATTGAATGCCACTTACATTCTTAATCTTTTGTTCTCTGTTCGCTTGCCCTGCCTTCTTTGCTTCCTCAGTTCTTGCACCGTCTTCATTTCCCTGTTGCGAAGCCTCGGCTTCCTCATTTTTGTCCATAAACCTTTTATAAAAGTCTTGTTGTAGAAGGCCTTTTTCAATCCATTTCCCAAAGAGACGAACTCGGGAAGATGTGATTCCAGGTAAGCAAGTTCTTCGCCATGGAAGTTGCCCTGATTACCATGTTTTTTAGCTTGCAGATCAGCTTTGGTAGACAAGGGATCAGCTGCTTGGACACCTTCTGCTTCTGATGAGGTGGCTGTGAGTGCAGTAGGAGACTGCGCAGCGCTGTCTTTATTATGCTGCAAAGATTGGGGTGTAGGAGTGACGCCGGTGGATGCAGCATCATCAGAGATATGGTTAGATGCAGGTGCAGTACTCATCTTTTCTAAGATTTCGGTATCAACAAATGATTCAGGATCACACGATCAGTGGTAAATCGTAAAATGAGAGCCAATGTGTAAACAGCTATGCTATTCTAATTCATCTCCCAGAAAATCTGCTGCCGTCTCAACATTTCTGCAAACCTTGATATGGCCAGTATGCCCCTCATCTTCACCTGATTTCGCTGCATTTTCAGCATCAGACCTACGCTGAGTTAGTAAGAGCCATAGCAGCTATCAGGACATACAATTCAGACCAGATACTACTGCTCCTGCCATTGTCGAACTTGACTGCATACCAATAATGTCTAGCAGGTGAAGTATTTGCTGGTTGCACTCGCACTGGTGAGGGTTGCATCAAGGTACCAGCATCGTAGGCCACTGTATTCCTCGATGCGGATGGACTCGGATTGACTGGAGGGGTATGAGCAGGTGTGCTAGCAGGCCTTAGTGAATGAACAGGACGGGGCGTTGACGGTCTGATATGCTGATGATTTTTGCGGCAATAGTCTGCCCAGATACTGGATGCTTTCTCGTAGGTGCGATAACGACAATGTATATTTTTTGATACCTCAAGGATTTGTGTTGAGGCGTCAGCCCTGCCACAATGTAGCGAGACGTGTCATACAAAAAAGCCTCACCACTCTGTATAGATTCCTGGCCTTCGCCCTTCAAAAACGACATAGAACGAAGATATACAGTCAACAGGACAGTTGCAATGCATAGTCGAGGGGAAAAAAGTCGGTATGCAAGTCTGTGCCTCTGAACGCAGTGTTATGGTACCCAAGTGCGCTGCTAAATCGTTCAGATCAGCTCTGTCTAAGAACATATCAGTGAAAGAAAGGTCACAGCTCAGTGGAAAATACCACAAAAATTCTCTGGAGACTGCATTGTCGACAAACAAGAAGCCAACATGCCAAGTCATGTAAGCACAAATATCAGCGCTTGGCAGGCATCTACTGAGATTATGATGTGGGTGTCTAAGATTAAAATGCATTGTGTACTGCTTCATCACTACTGGCAGTAATCATGCAATCAACATGCAATTATAGAGATATAACTCACCTCAGATTTACAAGATATTGTCCTCCTAGCTTCGGATTGAAGCAAAAATATACATCATGACTTGATTCAATTGTTGCCAACTCTCAATAATCAAGACTGTGGATTCACTCTTATCCACTTTGTTTTTTTGTCAATTACTGATTATGAATTTCACCCAAATCTTCTTAGCCTGCTTAGCTGTGTTATGATACCATGGATCAAGAAGCTTGAGAGCAATTGTGTCCTTCGCATTGCTTTGCATCTAATGACTTAATGACTTGAAGTAATAAATCGGTATGGACTGGAAGCTTCTTTACAGCCATCAGCATTGAAGATCTGATTGATCTTCAGAAGCTGATGTCATGCCAGTAGATACAACTTGATCACTCGAGTAATACCGACTAAGTTAGTGCTCAAGTACTCAAGTTCGCTAGCCATTCCGATCAATTTCATCTCTAAACTAATGTCATGATTTAAACACACATATTTAGCCTCACGGTACCAGTATTAACTTTGGGCCTGATGCTTCTTGCCACGCATCTGACTCGAAGCTTAAAGCCTAAAGTCTTGCTCGAGGAGCTACCTAGTATTAACATATTAATAGCTATGATCCTGATGATCAATTAGAATCTTGGCTTACTGAATTGAGTTTAATGTGTCACTTAGTGGGCTGCAATGCTACCCAAAGATTGTCTGCAGTGATGAAAAACAAAAGAAAGATTCGGAAAATGCTTTGGTACGGTCGCTGTGGCATCATGTGATGAGTAACAGCTTTTGCATGCCTCCTTCAAGCGGCATTACTGTACCTTTCAAACCTGGCCTGACCAAATTCAAACTTGGAGAAATCAGCAAAACTTATGTACCTGTATATTCTGTGCAAAAGGTCTCGGGAGATGGTCATCGCGTGACAAAGGAGTACCATTCTACTTCATTACCATCTCCAGCCAAAAAGAAAGTCAAATTGAACTCCGTTGGAGATGAGCCTGCACTTGGTGACCTGAACTTTACGGATGTTTTTGATTTTGAGCAACGGGCTGATACTATCAAGGGTGAAGGCTCTGTGATTCAAAGTGTGCTGCAGGCAGTCAAGAAGTGTTATCTTTCCTCGGTACGTGCCTAATTTGCTTAAAAGTTAAAAGTAAAGCTAACCATATCTCAGGATGAGCCTCTTTGGTTGTGGGTCCCTCTTCGTGACGAATACCTCACAGAATTGATCCATTGTGAAGGACACTGTGATAGTTCCCCAGTCTGCTCAAGGTGTTGCCAATCCAAGGTGATATTCTGCTGTATGGACTGTATGCCAGGTCATCTACAGTGTCAGACTTGCATAGTACAGCAACATGGGAGTATGCCTCTTCACGTCATTCAGGTTCGTGTTTTCTTCCGCCGTCAAATCCGCATAGTGATGCTTGTATCAGAAATGGAACGGTCACTATTTTATGCGTGTATTACTCTCAGAACTAGGTCTACATGTTCAGCTTGGACATGGTGGTGGTCCCTGTCCATCACCCAAACCCGCACCAGCTGACTTCACTGTTATTCATACCAGTGGGATACACTCTGTTACTGTGGATTTCTGCGATTGCATCAGCTGTCCTCTCGAACGTCAACAGTTGATGAGGGCAGAATGGTATCCTGCTACACACCTTGATCCGAAAACATGCTGTACCTTTCGCTGCCTTGAAGCATTTCATATTCTTACATTAACCGGCAAAGTCACAAGCTGCGACTTCTATACGGGCCTGGAGCATCTTACAGATAATACAGGGGGAGGTGTTACGGTGTGTCTTCCAAAACAGACTGAGACTCATAGTTAAAAACTTCTAAAGGATCGCTATCGTTCATTTTTGCAAATCGTACACGAATGGCGACACCTGAAGATGCTTAAACGGGCTGGACAGGGAAATGATAACTGAGTAGTGGCACATATGAGAAGTGGAGAGCTTGCTCTACTTTGTCCCACATGCCCCTGACCAGACATCAACCTACCAAATGATTGGGAGGAGGAGCCTCATGCCACAAGGTTTTGAGTCTGTGTAGAGTTTCCGTAAGGCTGACGTTGCGTTAGTTTCAAATATTGGTTAGGCAGAGCCTATGACGCTTGTTTCCGCTTGAAGCGGAAGTTAGTGTCCAGTGAAGCGAGGGATCCGGGGCTCGGTACTGGTTGGGCTTATTTTGTGGAGAACGAACCATACCGGGAGTACCTCAAAGGCATTGGAGATCAAGAGGAGGTCAGTCGTCAGCTTAGCAGCGCATATGTCTCACGTCACTTACAGATAAGCACATGTTCTGGTCTAGCCGCACTTGATTACGCTAATACAAAATTCAACACAGGGTATGATATAACTGGTGTGGGCATCTGTATCTGTGCTCGTCACGAATTCGTCTGTCCAAACAGGGCAGGAGATTTACAGTGCGGTGAACAGTATGGGTTTGTACTCCTTTACTTTACTGCAGCTCAAATGTTTAGCTTTGCGAATACTGACTATGTCGTCGCTTCTCAGATGCGACATGTGGACCCCAAACTGAAAATCCTTTTCTCCTATGATATTGCCTGCCAGTATTGCAAGAAATTCACACCATGAATGCTCGCTATGCCATCATTTCTCCGTTTCACTGTCAACCCTTCTATTATTCACTTTGCGGTTCCCAAGTTACATATTCACGGCCATCGCTTAGGTTGTCAAGCGGCGTTCTCTTTGAACTATATTTTTGGATCAGGTCAGACCGATGGAGAGGGGATTGAGCGAACATGGGCAATGATGGGACCTGTAGCTACTAGTACCAAGGAAATGGGTCCAGGACATAGACGAGATATGCTGGATGATCATTGGGGATATTGGAACTGGACCAAGCTCGTTGGGTTAGGTAAGTGTTGTTGTGATGTCTGTTGCATTGGTGACGGTGCTTAGGTTCTCTTTTGAAACGCCAGCTCAACAATGCAATCAAGCAGCTTGCATTGCAGGAGGATGTATTTGATGTGTTTTCTACAAATCAAGCAAAGCACATCCCTGAATGGAGAAAGGCTGTAGAGGATTTTGAGGCTGACCGATCTCGACCAAGTCCTTTTGCATTGGAGAAGTCAGGTTCGTAATTCGGATGCAATTGTATCAAGACTAACCAACTGGTAGGTCCCAACATGCAAGAGGTGCGGTTCGAGCTTTTAAAGGAGGAACAAGCGATGAGCTCGAGTGACGGAAAGCCAATGCAATCGCAGATGTCTGCGAGTGAGTTCCTGGTCACTGCCTTGGATTTGGAAGATCAACAGTATGTGATTGCACTCTAGGAGATTTCCGGCTGATATGGACCCTTCAGACGTCGATTAACTCAGCAAATCAAGGCTGTTGGTCGTTCTCCCACCCCAAAACAATCCGCCGATATTCTAACCTTCCACACTCCCCTCACTCGTCAAATTACTGCATTACGAGATGTACAAGCCGCTTACATACCTGGTGCCCTACCTTTTCTCGCTGTTCGAATGCAAGCTATGCAAAAAGACGGCAAACCCCTTCCACCAATGCAGGCAGAAAATATACCCATCGTTTTTCCATCCGATCTACCAGAAAAATCACATCAGCATGGCTGTGTTCCGGGCCTCGACAAGACCAAGCGGCGACTACGAGATGCCCAATGCCGCAGCAGCCTCGATGACCTGAGAAATCAGCCCATTATCAAGAAGAGGCTGATGACGTACAAGAATCTCAATGCTCGGAACCAGGGTGCGACGATGCGTACGAGGTCCATTCTTGAATGCAACCAAGCAAAAGTTGACCTGCATGTGGCAAAATACCGTGCCGCTCAGAAAGCTAAGGTTTCGCTGGTTGGGGAGGCCATGGCTATGTGGCCAAAGCTAGAAGACGTGGATATCAGATGTATGCAGGATGATACAGTAAAGAAATCATCCAAAAAGCGATGTCGGAATGGCGAGGCCAAGAGTAGTAACAAGCATACAACATCCTGGATCTGGTTGAGGGCTGATGCTGCTGGCTTCGTCACAGATGAAGCCTTACACAATGGTAAGTAGTCTTTAATCAGTGTTACATTATGCTCAGTGTCTTAGCATTGCGAGTTGAATGGTGTAAGTCGTATGCAAGAGTAAGGAGATGGCAAGAGGAAGTTGTGTTGCTAAAAGAGGAAATGCAGCGGACGCTTGTTTCACTGGAATGGAGTGCGCAGCGTTGGGATGATAGGCCGATATCTTACTCTGAGTCATCACCAGCACATACCGAAGGAGCAGCTGCATATGCAGCTCATCAAGCAGCTATGTATCGTTCCGTTGCCAAACAGTTCGCAGCGCAGTGGTACAAGGACGTAACAGCTGCTGAGAAAGAACCTATTGAAGGTGAGAAGCTGGAGGGTGAGCTGGAAGGTGAAATGCTGAGTGAGCAATTCGGAGAGGAATTTGATGAGTAATGTACTATTATGTGATGCCGTGACAATGCCGATGGCTCTGACTGAGCCGATAGCTGCCGTAGGGCTAATGTATTGAGATATTAAGCTGACCGAGAGCCCACTATATATTGTCGCAAATCAATGCAATAGGTTTTGGACAGCTGTCCAGAATTAATGCATAGATAGTACACCATGGGGTGAGACAAAGGAATCAATACGGACATAAGCTTTGGGTTCGACACCGCAGCGTGGTCAGAACCATATCAATCAGAAGAAGGCAAACTCCTCGCAGCGGAGTTAAAATCATTTCAACACAGCACCAAGAAGACACCAGCACAGTGCAACAAACGCAAATAACAATCAGACAAGGAGATGCCCCGGCGCTCTCCCAGATTCAGATGAGAATAGCAAGACAAGCATGGTTGGAAGACTGGTTTATAACCACTTGCCAACATTTTAGCATGCCAAATACAGACTTTTTGAAAATTTGGGGTGTGCTCAGAGCAGCTCTCGAAAAAGAATCACACTACCTTCACTCAGTTGACCTACTGTGGATGTTGAACGTCCTAACCAATGACGAAAGAGATTTCTTTGACTTTATCCAACAACAAGAACTAATCGAACAGAACGACCCAGTCACAGTTGAAGAAACCCTCATAACCTTATACCACGCCATCAGAGGACACGACTGCCACCATGTCTACACCCAACACATCCACACCTCTCCGTCTAACGAGACGGGGTACGCCAGTATCAGCTCCGATTGATCTAACACGATACGTCAATAGCATATACGGACTGAATCACTTTGTAACCCACGTGCAACCAGACGGATCATACCACGTTTATCATAACGTATATGTCGGACACATTTCAGAAATTCAATATCACGCAGATAGAAAAACTTTCGAACCAAAAGACATTATTATCACAACCAACTTTCTCGAAGAAGTGGTAGAAGAATATCAGTTTCTTGACACCTTCGCCAACGGTCCCGAAAACATTCCAGTACCCTTCGAAGAAACCTTCTTCACTCCACCCGAATCCCCCAAACCTGAAACACCGTGACCTTCACTCTGAGAACTACCAGCCATAAAAAGGGAACTCGAAGAAACTTCCATATCCACTCCACAACACAGAACCCTAACACTGACCAAATCAGCCCTGAAAGTTCGATTTAGAACATGATGGACCAAGATACCAATATGCCAGAGGCATCTACCTCTGCAGCAGCACCCAGTCAAACAATAAACACCACACAACCACCATACTATTTCCCCAAAGACCCGGCAGGTGCACGCATCATATGAGAACTAACACTATATGTGTCTTGGCGACTAGAAATGACTCACTTTGTCTGCATCCTCGGAAACTCACTCGACCCAGCAACATACGAAATTCACAAAGATGTAAGAGACCACTCGTTGGTGGGAGAGTTGATAAAAATATTTGAGTCAACAACAGGATATATGGGCACCATCCTAGTCAGAACACCTGACAGGAAAAGCACAGTGATCATAGACCCTGATGGAGTCTCGAAAGACTCAAAACTCACTGCTACCCCGGTTGCTGCCACCACAACGCCTTCTAACGTCAACTCAAAGATCAAAATCGCCAAACCACCTAGGTTCATGGGTGATAAAACGAAATGGGAAGGATTCATTCTAGCAGTTGAAACCTATCTCATGGCGTACACCAGCGAGTTCAGAGACGATGAACAAAAAATCTGGTTTGTCATCTCGTACCTAGGTACAGAAGACGGATCGGCATGTGTCATCTTAGACTGGCTTCAAAATTGGAAAGAAGACAACTTCTATCTCGGAGCCCTCAACACCAACGACTACGACAAGTTCATCAGAGAACTGAGGAAAGCCTTCGAAGATCCCAACCTGAAAATCAATGCAGCTAATGAACTACAACAACTCAGACAAGGGAAGGACTCCTTAACGGAGTACTTCACTAGATTTGAACTCAAAGCCGCCACAGCAGGATATCGACAGCTGGACAACGTCCTCATCGATCTCCTAAAAAACCAAGTATGACACGAAATCACCACGGAATTGTATAGAGGAGGCATATCCATTCCAAACAGGTACGAAGGGGTAAAACAAAGGCTATACAACATAGAAATGGCACTCGAAAAAGAGAAGTCCAGATTCAGTGCCTTTCATACTGGGAAACCTATACCACCTTGACAACATGCTCCACCACAACGACCTACTCATAACGCCTCAGAACACTACACGATGGCCCAGACATACGGAGGACAAGGACAGCCCATGGATATTGACACGGTGCGAACCAAACGATTGCTTGAATGTCAACATTGTAAAAAGATGGGACGACACCTCTCCCGAGATTGTAGGGGAGAATGTCCAGACTGCCACAACAAACATCCTGGTTGATACTGCCACCTCAAACCTCCACCCAAATGACCTTTCACCACGTGCACATTGGAAACCATTGACTTTACTGAAATAACAGACGAACAGAAGGAACAGCTGAAGAAAGCTGCAGGTTTTTAGATGGGAGCGAAGTAGACGCGACTTCGTCATCCCCGGTTCAGAACTCTTATGCACATGTTTCTTGTCAGCCATGCCCCGAGGCATTGTACAATAGGAATACATCTTTTTCACATGCAAAAGAGTCCAGCGTCAAAACGAAAAATAAACGGAAGACAACGATCGAAGAAGTTGAAGACGAAGAACCTAACCTTCCTTCTTTGGGTCACTTCCAGGAACAACCAGCAGAACAAAAGAAGCCAAAGCCTTTCTCCTCCTTATGGGTTCTATCATGACTACGGGACCTGGCCGCCGAAGCAGGAATAGGAACATTAAAACAGTGGGTACATGATCAAAAACAACGAGAAGTAAACCAACACCTCGTCAAACAACTGCTAAATATTCCAACCCACAAGGCTCTAGACTGGCTAGAAGACCTCCATGAACCAAAACAATTCATCTTCAGAACCACGAAGATGGATCGGGAGCTAAATGTCCAAATAGAGCTCCAAGATCTAGAGAAAGGGACCAAATACCAGACACAAGCACTTCTTGACAGTGGCTGTACAGGCAGTTGTATCAGCCAACGATTTGCAGAAGAAAAGAGGTTGTCACTACACAAGTGGGAACACCCGATCTCAGCATATAACACAGACGGAACGGAAAACAACAACAGGAAAATAACACACTACACAGAAATGAAAATGATCATAGAAGGACACTCCGAAATCCGAAAGTTCGCAGTCACCAACCTAGGACGATCGGATGTGTTTCTAGGACACGAGTGGCTAAGCTTCCACAACCCAGAAGTTGATTGGACGGATGGATCATTACATTTCACCAGATGCTTCAGCATGCGGATACACAGAACCAGAACCAGAAGATGTAGAAGAGGGAGATAGGATTTGGATGAAATATACAAAACCGCCTCACAATGTCCGAAGGAACAAGGCCTTCATACGAGCCCACCAGTCCATAGCCAATGCACTAGCAGAAGAGTTCGAGAAAAACAAAAAGACGGATCCGATCCCAGAACAGTACAAGGGGTTCAAAGAAGTCTTTGAGAGAACTGAATTTGATACCCTGCCGCCAAATCGACCCTGGGACCATGCCATAGAACTAAAGCCAGGATCAGAACCAACAGGATGCAAAGTGTATCCTCTCAATCTGGACGAACAGAAAGAACTCGACGCATTCCTTGAAGAACATTTACGCACTGGACACATTCAACCCTCAAAATCTCCCATGGCCTCACCCTTCTTCTTTATCAAGAAAAAAGATGGAAGACTAAGGCCAGTACAGGATTATCAAAAACTCAATGACATGACCATCAAGAATCGATATCCTCTTCCCCTTATTCAGGAGCTAGTGAACAAGCTGAAAGGCGCCAAATACTTCACAAAGCTTGATGTACGATGGGGATACAACAACGTACGAATCAAAGAAGGAGATGAATGGAAGGCAGTGTTCCTCACCAATCGAGGGTTATTTGAACCCTTGGTAATGTTTTTCGGACTCACTAATTCACCCGCCACATTCCAAACGATGATGAATGAACTCTTGCAAGACCTAATCAATACAGGAAAGGTTCTCGTCTACATCGATGACATACTCATCTTCACCAACAACCTGGACAAACACCATAAACTCATTCGTCAGGTCTTGTCTATCCTCAGCGCCAACAAACTTTATTTAAAACCAGAAAAATGCAAATTCGAAAAACAACAAATAGAATTTTTAGGATTAATCGTCTCCGAAGGCAAGGTCGAGATGGACCCAATCAAGGTCAATGGCATTCGAAAATGGCCAGTTCCTAACAACAAGAAGGAGCTGCAACAATTTCTAGGGTTTTGCAATTTCTACAGAAGATTTGTTAAAGACTACAGTAAAATCGTGAAACCCATGACACAGCTAACTGGAAACAATGCGTGGAAATGGGAAACGGAACAACAGATGGCCTTCGACACACTGAAAGAAACCATCACGACAGCACCTTGCCTTTGCATACCCGAAGATGAAGGACAATTTAGAATAGAAGCAGATGCATCAGAAGGAGCGATCAGTGTGGTAATTTCACAACAGATAGAAGGCAAATGGCACCCAGTAGCCTTCCATTCTAAGGCACTTTCACCCACAGAACGAAACTACAAGATCTATGACAAAGAGATGCTTGCAATTATGGAAGCCCTAGCAGAATGGAGACACCTAGTGTTAGGAGCCAGACAAACCTTCGAAATCTGGACAGATCACCAGAATTTACAATATTTCCGACAACCTCAGAAACTTAATCAATGACAAGCCCGCTGGGTCACAGAACTAGCGGACTACGACTACACATTACACCACAAACCAGGTAAACAAAACCAACGGGCAGATCTCTTATCCAGGAGGCCAGACCATGACATGGGACACAAAGACAATGAGAACATCGTTGATAGGAATGCTACGGGGTGGGGTCTGCACATGTGCGGGGCTGTCGACACCTGAGGCAGGCGCTAGAAGCGAGCAGAGGCGATGGCTGAGGGAAGTCGCACGGAAAACGATCCACAACAACACAACCCACAAACAACACCAAAACACACACTAACTAACTCCTACTGAGATGCACTAGTCTCTCTTTATATTCCGGGGGTGTGAGTTAATGCTCTTTTTGAAGTTTGTCACAAGAGACCTCTGCGGACGACGACTTTTTAGAGTCTTGTTGCTTAGTGTATGAATATGGAGTCTATCTTTAGAATAGAAGCTCCTCGGGTCTCTAAACGTGCAAAGTTCAATCGAGAAATCAAACTTCTTTCAAAGTGGTTTTGCTTGAGTTGCAAGACTTGTTGCAAAGTTCAGTTCTTTAGACCTTAAGACAATGTTCAATTGATGGGTTCCAATCCCAACCA
>QLOY01004163.1:0-12259 GCA_003313965.1 Megacollybia marginata
CTCAAGAACAAAGGGAGACTTTAGTAATCAATTTTAACTTGAGAACAAAGACAATCCATTTTAATTCCTAACACAAACTCATTTGACTCACAAGGCTCAAGCCTCAGAAGGCCAGTATTGATAGGTTTCATAATGCTTCCTGTGAGCATGATGTGCAAGGGTTTTAAGAAGAGGAGCAGGTCTTGGGACTGGCAACAGTGTTGTATCTGGGCTGGTTATCCTGCCAAATAAGAGGTGGAGATATAATGGGAACATGGTGTATCTGGTCAGTTTTCTACATGGTAAACAGTGGGAAATGTTTCCTGTGTGATTGAAAAAATGACATATATGGATGATGCAAGTTATTTGAAGTAATGGGAAGCAGAAGAAATCACAACATTGAATGAGGAACAGGCAGCCACCTGCAGAGACAGGTGGCTATATCACATCAGCATGATGTGACCCCACTAACCATTAGACTACCAGTTAACCAGCTGGTGCACTTCATTTCTAGTCAGTTACTCATTAGATATGTAGCATTGGACTTCAACAACTTGGAGGTAATAAGTAGACTCTTCTTTTTGAACTTGGTAGTAGAGAATGATCACTGTCGGTTTGTTGGTTCTGCTTTGGGGAAACCTGCAGCAGGTGCAGTATTTATTAGGGATCTGGGTTGAAGGCTGAGAACCCTTGGTTTAACTGTGGTGAACACCACAATCAGGCAGGTGCAAGTGTCATATAGTCTGTAACATAGCTATCCTGTTTAGGAGTTAAAATGCATCAATAAATCTCCCTTTGTTCTCCACTTGAAATGTATTACCAAAATCTTCCTTTGTTCTTGAGTTAAAATGCATTCATAAATCTCCCTTTGTTCACCACTTAAAATGTATTACCAACAACTTCCTTTGTTCTTGAGTTAAAATGTATTACTAAAATTCCCTTTGTTCTTCAGTCAAAATGTATTAATAAATCTCTCTTTGTTCTCCAATTAAAATGTATTAATAAATCTCCCTTTGTTCTTAAGTTAAAATATATTACTAAATTCTTTGTTCTGAAGGGGCCAAAATTCTGGCTGAAATCCTTTGTTTTGACTGAGTTAAAATTCACACAAAAGCCCTGATTTGGTCCACCTTTTGTCTATGATTTATATACTTAATTTTGTATGGAATGTTAATTCAAATTAATATAGGATACTTTAGTAAACATTTTGGTTTGCTTGATAGTCATGAACCAGGGCTGTGCCTCAGAGGCAGACTCAACAGAGTCTGACGTTGAGGGATCTGTGGGCGAAAAAGACTTTCTGCATTTACCTTCCTCTGAAAAACCAAAGCCCTTTTCAGCCTTATGGATATTATCATGACTATGGGATCTCGCTGTGGAAGCAGGAATAGGAATTCTTTGACAATGGGTACATGACCAAAAACAACGAGAAATATCCACCACCCTCATCCGAGTATTATTAAATGTGTCAACCCATGAAGCGCTGGACATTCTAGAAGACCTTCACGAACCAAAGAAATTCATATTCTGAAAACAAATGACCTCTTCAGAAAGAGAATTAATGAAGGACATCGAAATCACGGATACTGCCTCAAACATCACCATCAGGGTCAAAAGTTTGTTTGACAGCAGCTGTACAGGGTCCTGTATTAGTCAATGACTGGTTGACAAAAAAGGACTAACTACACATAAGTATGAACACCTGATCAAGGCATACAACACAGACGGCACAGAAAATAGTAACGGAAAAATCACTGAATATGTCGAGGTCTGAATGGCAATAGATGAACACACAGAAATAATTCAATTAGCAGTTACAAATCTCGGAAGATCAGACGTATTTGTGGGACATGAGTGGTTACATGCTCACAATCCAGAAATCGATTGGTTCACAGGCGAAATGAAGTTCACACGATGTCCACCCTCCTGTACCAATCACCAAGACGATTGGGAATGGGAAGAAGGAGATCGCTTGTGGTACAAGGAACAACGACCCTCTCGAAAGGTTAGGTGAATGGACTGGTACATATGAGCCCATGAATCCATTGCAAACAAATTAGCAGCAGCCGCAAACTCCAAAGAAAAGAAGTCTACTCAAATACCCAAACAATACTTGGGCTTCGAGGACATGTTTGAAAAAGAGGACTTTAACACTTTACCACCTCGACAACCATGGGATCACACTATAGAGTTAAAACCAGGATCTGAACCCTTTGGATGCAAGGTATACCTGCTAAACCCAGAAGAACAAAAGGAGTTAGACTCCTTTATCAATGAACATCTATGAACTGGACAGATTCAATCCTCGAAATCACCAATGGCATCCCCATTCTTCTTTGTAAAGAAAAAAGACAGATGATTAAGACCAGTCCAGGATTATTGGAAGCTGAACAACATGATGATAAAAAATTGATATCCACTACCCTTGATCTCAGACCTCATCAACAAACTAAAAGGCGCCAAAGTTAGATGTACGATGGGGATATAACAACGTCTGAATTAAGAAAGGTGACAAATGGAAGGCAGCCTTTCTGACCGAGGACTATTTGAACCATTAGTTATGTCCTTTGGCCTCACCAACTCCCCAGCAACATGCCAAATTATGATGAATGAGCTATTACAAGATCTGCTTTATGAAGGACATGTCCGATGACATCCTTATCTTCACTGACAATCTAGAAGACCATCAAAGGATCGTGCAACAAGTCCTAAACATTCTCCAGAAAAATCATCTATATTTCAAACCGGAAAAATGTGATTTTGAACAAGAAATGATCAGATACTTGGACTCATAATCTCACACAACAAAATCAAGGTAGATCCTGTCAAAATTGCAGGTATTAAGGAATGGCCAATCCCAAAAAACCTCAAAGAAACATAATCCTTTTTAGGATTCTGTAACTTTTACCAATGATTTATTAAGATACAGTCACATCGCCAAACCCATGACTAAATTAACAGGCAAAGCACAATAGAAATGGGAAATCGAACAACAGAAGGCTTTTGAACATCTAAAAAAGGCATTATGTACCGCACCATGTCTAAAAATCCCGAACGACACAGGAAAGTTCTGACTAGAAGCTGATGCTTCCGAGGGAGCAGTAGGAGCAGTGCTGTCCCAGGAACAAGACAGAAAAATGCACCCTATTGCTTACTTCTCCAAGTCACTAAGCGATACAGAACAGAACTATGAAATCTACGACAAAGAAATGCTCAGAATCATGCTATCCCTAGATGAATGGCGACAGTTCCTAATGGGAGCCAGACAAATGTTCGAAATCTGGACAGATCATAATAACCTGCAGTACTTTAGACAACCACAAAAAGTAAATCGCAGACAGGCCCAATGGATAATGGAACTGGCAAACTATACACTCCATCACAAAGCTGGATCATTGAACAAAAAAGCCGACACTTTATCTCGTAGAGCAGACCATGACATGGGAAAACACAACAACAAGAATATGATCTTATTACCAGATCAAGTTTTCAGAGCCACCACGTGAAACCTTGAACCAAACCCATATGAAGAAGAAATCCGACTACACAAAGATAAAATAGATAATTCCGTTCAAAAAGCCTTAGCCTATAATGAAAAGGGGTGGAAACAAGAAGGGGATTTCATTTGGTTTGAAGGAGGTCTATATGTTCCAAAAAACCAGGAATTACGACTCAAGATTGTTCAAGATCATCATGATCCTGCTATAGTCGGACATCCAGGACCCTACAAAACTCAAGAGTTAATCATTACTGGCCAAGGATGATGGACTTAATTAAGCGATATATGGACAGATGTGAACCCTGTCAACAGGACAAAATAGATAGGACTGCATGCCACGCACCACTAAGACCAATGAAAGCTCCCGACCGACCATGGCAAGTAGTCAGTTGCAATATGATTGGTCCTCTCCCAGAGTCAAACAGATTCAACATAGTAGAAGTCTTTGTAGACTTATTCACAGGACGAGCCCATATGGAACTCACCCATACCACCTTGACAGCAGAAGGATTCACAAACCTCTTTCGAGACCGAGTCATACGTTATCACGGAATTCCAGAAATGCTAATCTCAGATCGAGGGCCACAGACAGTAGCCAAGCATTGGAAAGCAATATATGAAAAACTCGGAATATGACGACATCTCAGTACAGCATATCATCTGGAAACAGATGGACAAACAGAGAGAGTACATCAAGAACTAGAAACATACCTTCAAATCTTCATCAACTGACTGGAGCTCGTGGATCACATTAGCCGAGTTCGCTTTCAGAAACCACCTTAGCTCTTCCTAAAAATATAGCCCCTTATTCCTTGACCACGGCTATCACCCGAACATCAGAACCAATACTATGCAAACAAACAATCCATGAGCAAACGAATGGGTGGACCGACTACAAAAGATTCGAGAAGACGTGAAGGCCGCCCTAAAACTCTCCAAATAAGCAGCCAAACAACAATACAATAAACACAAAGCTGACTGAATTGAGTACAAATTGGGAGATCTAGTATGGCTAGATGCAAAAAACATCCGAACAACCAGAAACTCAGCAAAACTAGATGTATTATGACATGGACCATTTATCATTAAAGAAAAAGTCGGAACATCAGCATACCGATTACAATTACCAGATGACCCCTCATGGAGACAAAAACACAATGTGTTTAATGAACAACTCCTAAAACCATATATCCAACCAATTAGCAAACATCAGAAAAACACATCAAGGCGACCAGGGCCCATCAAAATAAACGAACAAGAAGAATACAAAGTTGAGGTGATCTTGGATTCTAGAAAGCGAGGACGTGCAATTGAATACTTGGTCAAATGGGAAGGATACCCACATGCCGACAACACTTGGGAACCACGAACAAATGTGGGACATGTCATGGAATTAATAATGGAATTCCATAAAGGAAACCCTCTGAAACCCAAACCAAACCACCCGATCAGAGGGCTAGTGCTAGCCATGACATCGGAAATCAAGGGTTCATTACGACCCATGTACGTCATGACAAGCCCACCATCTATATAAGAGCGACAAAACAGCAATTGTCGGGTTATAAAAGTTACAACCTGAGTCTGAATAATAAGTGTGCAAGAACATGTCTCCTCGGGATCAAGATCCAGGTGTCTTTGAGTTAAGAGGGTGAAAGGTAAGTGGGTGTATGACTGATAGTATGCACTAATCAGGTCAAACAGTAGGGTGAATGTCGGTGTAATGAGGTAAGTGATGTGTGTTCCAGGAAAACTGACAGGAAAACAATGCAAATGTCTGATAACGACAGACAAAATACAATGTCAAGGTCTTCAACAGTGTTGTGAGTGTGAGGTGTCCTAGACTGATAATCCAATAACCAAGAACCAAGTCAGAGATAACACAGATCTCCAACAATCCAACAATGTCCAATCCTAGATCCAATAACCCTAGACTCTTCTCAATAGTCTCTGACTGCAACTAACTAAACCTCAGTGCTTATCCAATACAGGATCTAGAAGCACTAACACAAATCCAAATGTATCAGAACAAAGTCTCTGTCCCTCTCTCAATAGAGGTCTCGTTGAGCACTTCGATCTGACAATCAATCCTAACAAACACGGGTGTTGATACAACAACTTGAACTTTGTGGTAAGCAAAGTCTATGAGCTGATTCAGTAGTCCAATCTCAAAGAAGGTACTCAACTTCCTGTGAGTATAGCTTCTTACTTTTGATGGAGGTAAGAAAGAGCTTAGGCTTGAACTTGACAGACAAAGTTTTTGGGCCTTCTGTGTCCAAAATATCAAAGGGGAACCCTTTAGTGAGTTGTGCCTCTGAAAAATAATGGAGGGAAAAAGCTTTGGGTTGAACTCTGTAACAAACAAAGTCCGTGGGCTTTCACTACCAACTGGGGAAAGTGTCTTACTTTCACCTCCAGCTATTGGGGAAAAAGCTTAATTGCTATTTACTTACAGGCTTTATATACCTTTTGGTAAGTTCTAATTTTACAACTTAATTTATCTGTTTCTGGCTTCATTTAACCATTTTCAGATTATGACTCACTGAGTATGAGTCACACTACCTAAAGAGGTTAAATTAAGAATCTTCTAGAAATTTCTCCACTTTTCTGGGCTGTTCTTACAACTCAAAGAGGTTAGATTAGGAATTCTCCAGAAATTTCTTAACCTTTCCAGATTGTTCTAGACTCTCCTGGTACTTCCAGGAACTTCTGCACAGAAGTGAGTCATTCTGAGTCATATGTGCTTCTGTGGCACTGCCTTTTGTTCTAGAAAATTCCAGAAACCTAGTCACAGGGGCTATTTCTCCAGAACATAGTGGCATTAGCTGCAGTAGCTGTGCTCACCCAATTAGGTAAGTCACATGATAATCCAGACCAGTAGCAGGGTAATGGGCTTTAGTCAAGTCCATTGAAGTCTGCTGCAGAGTCTCTAGGATTTGTTCCTCTGTTGTTTGCTTCTAACAATTTCCTAGTGTGACACAATTGACATGCCCTTCCCTTTGACCAACAACATTTTCATCTACCTGTACAACTGGGTAGAATTAATCACTGAAATCACATTAGGCACCTTCACTATCTTCACAATAACAGTTACGCTCATGGACGATCCACCGTTCAACCCTCCAATCATCCCTTTCCTCCTTGGAATTTTATCTTTCACCATCAGCAGCATTATCCTCATCTTCTTCTCTTGGATACTAGCTTGGTGTATGGGATGGGGACAATACCAACACAGACGCCAACAATGACCACAACAACTACAGATTCCTGCACCACTTTACATTCTGCTATTCGTACACACTGTTCCTGACCCCCCACTGCGAGGCGACTCACCAACATTAGGTGACTTGACCATTCACGACATGCCCACTGAACCGGACCCGCCACATCCAAACTTCAGAATCATTGATGGAGTATTACAGGACACTGACATTATGATGCCTCATTGATTATGGGGACCATAATCTTAAGGGGGGGGGTAATGTAAGAATTTCATGGCTTTCAGAACCCCTCGCCAAACTCCACAAACCTTATCACTGTGCACACACATTTAACACGTGTTCATACCTTTGCTGTCTTCACTGTCTCGGTTTCAGTTTCACTTCTCTTGGACTCTGTATAAGTACCATATGACTGCCACATGTCCTTATTTATACCCCGGTCTCATCGTGTATAAGTAGGGACAAGTCCCTGTATATTCTTTAGTTTTGATATTAGTTTCTCCTTCTGTTCATCAACAGAGTGAACTACTTGAACTACAAGTCAATCGACATTGTGTCTCCATTGATTTGAACAGTTCATTAACAAATGTTGGGTGGATTTTCTTCTTCAGGTGGTGGGTTCAGATCTGGAACCAGAGGTAGTCTAGGTGATTGTCTTGCCAAAGACATTTTCCAATAGGTGCATCTTTCCAACCTGATCATTACCTAGATAGTCATAATACTCTCTACCTTGGTTTTGCAAGTATTGCACTTCCACACACTCATGATTACCTTGTCCTATAATTGAATGGCTGATGACATTGTTCGAGAGTAGGTCAGGTATCTGCTGAATGACTAGTGCTGAAGATACCGGCATATGGTGAGGAGGCACATTTGGATTTACTGGAGTAGGTTGTTGGGATGCCATGCTCTATAAGATTTGACCTAATTGCAGGCTATTGTTGTTGACTCCAAGTTGCATCTTGAAGGCTTTGGAGAACAAGTTGATCTTTCCTTCGCCATTCAACTCACCGATGTTCCACTTCCTGTTCCTGTTGTTCTGATATCAAGGATCTAGTTTGATTTAGTGTTTCCACAGTTACTGGGCTGGGTGTAGTTGATCCCCTTGTAGTTGTGATAGTTGACCTGGATCAACCTATGTCAACCTTGGTCAGTCCCAGGTTTAAGTCTCAATTTTCAGGTCAGCCAGGTCAACCTAAGTCATGTCTAGGTTAGCCCAAGTCAACCCAGGTCAGCCCAGGTCATGTCTAGGTTAGTCCCAGATCAGCTCAGGTTGACTTAGGTTGACTCAGGTTTACTCAAGTTTGCCAGGTTTGCCAGGTCAAAAAGGGTTTTTCCTGATGTGACTGTCTGAGCTATGAACCGGAGTGACTTCAGCATGAGAAGGTGTAGCTGGGATATATTACAATTGTGATGGAGTATGAGTTGGAGTTGTAAGTGTAGTAAACCTTGAAGATATTGGAGGTGTATTGAGAGGTAAAGGACCTTCTTCCAGAATTGGTTGAGAGGCCAATGAACTGAATGAGCATCTGTCTCTATTTCGAAGAGTGCCAAAAATAGGCGCTCCCTGAAACATAGAACTCATCAGCGATCTGAGTCAGAGAGAGTTTAGAAATACTGTAAGGACTATGCTGAATGCAAGCCCTAAGACATATAGACAGATATGGCTTGTTGGAAAACCCTTGATAAGAATCCCCTTTGGCTATGCCCTCTGCTGGATTGTGGGTTTAGGCAAAGGTATCGGCGAGGCCTTGGTGGAGTAAGGGCCAATACCCAGTTTAGAGAGGAGTTGGAGAGAGCATCAGGAAAAACTCTTTTTAACCTGGATGCCTCAAGGTTGACCTGGATCAACCTATGTTAACCTTGGTCAGTCCCAGGTTTAAGTCTCAATTTTCAGGTCAGCCAGGTCAACCTAAGTCATGTCTAGGTTAGCCCAAGTCAACTCAGGTCAGCCCAGGTCATGTCTAGGTTAGTCCCAGATCAGCTCAGGTTGACTTAGGTTGACTCAGGTTTACTCAAGTTTGCCAGGTTTGCCAGGTCAAAAAGGGTTTTTCCTGATGAGTAAGAGTATTGAGCATAATCCAAGTTGATTTCTAAACTGAAGTATACAACACTGGTGCTAGGCTTATATACTAATGGCCGTGCTATCTACTTTAGTTAATAATAAAGAGATATCAAAAGGGACTATTTATGAATGTTAGTAAGAATAATGAATGCAAGGATATAAATGGAACAAGGAATAGATATAATGAGAACAAGGGCTTTTAAGGGCCAGTTGATTAGTCTAAGTGCACGGATGTAACACACTGTTACCTTGACTGCAATCTACATCATAGGGCCTGGATGGCTCAGTGGCACCATCACCTGGCAATTTGAGCTGCTTAGCTCAGTTGTCACCTTGAGGTCATTGGTTCGAACCCAAGGGGCTCCAAACACACAGACTACATGTTGACACTGTGTGCTTCTGTCACTACATATAGTAACTATGACATGATGTCGGGGGATACTGTGGGTTCCAGAATAGGAATTCGCATAGTAGTGAAGGTCTAAATACGTGCCACCACATACCTTCATTCATGACTTACTGAAATTGGGAGTCTTCGGACGAACCAAGGTCACAGCATAACATGGGCTGTGGGAGCATAGACTAAGACAGTCTAGTGCACAGAGAAGGTGGAATTCAGTAGCCATGTATGGTGAAAGAATCATACCAATGGCTCATAACACGGGAGGTGGTTGAACCAATCTGGTTCTACACCTGACAGACTCAGGTCTCTGCTAATGGTGCAGATCTTAATAATGGGTAGTAATCATTGCTGCTGGATTTCGACTAATAATGGGTGGGAACTACTGCTGCTGGGAGTGATCTGGATGTCAGTAACACCGGAAGCACGGAAGTATGGAATGTATGGAAGTGTGACATTGTGACAAGTGGACAGTAAAGCTACATAATGTATAGCCATTACAGGCACGTGTACATAAGGCTTGGCCTTCTAGCATGGAATAAATGAGACTAATAATAATAATAATCTACATCATATCGAAAGTCCTAAAACAAAAGCTAGCCAGCCACCAGCATAGAAGTCATATCTCTTAGAACGAGATCGATGATGTCTTAGAACGATAAATTTACTTAGGGAACGATTGACTGGGCACCACCTTTAAGCAAGAGAGTTAAGAGGTAGAAGAAACCAGTTAAGGACTCTCTGAGAGATCATAATTATTAGGACTGTCTAAGAGATGGGTCTTGTCTAGGAGAAGCACAATAAGACTGCCTACTAACTATTTGCCTTAGGTACCCAAATACGACATCGGCAGTGCTCCTCTGTCACTTAGAAGTAGGATCGACATGTCATGCCAAAATTACATGACCAGTTTGACAGCCGATGCTGTGAACCTTTCACAAAAGCAATGGGCAGTGCCCAAAAAACCTTTTGCAAAAGCGCCTGGGCAACTCATCTGGCTGTAATGGCAGGCTGCCAGTGGCATTTTGGCACTTCAGCACAACTATTCTTAGCTTGGGCTACCAATGAAATACTAGAAAATCAGGGAAATTTTGAAAAAAAATCATTAAAAATATACTGTGGCTTCTGAACCAATGTGGGAACACCTTTGATGGTGGGAATGACCTATTAGGTAAGGTTCAAGTGTGAGAACTTTTCACAAATAGGTATAGTTAGTAGCAGATTTCTAATGCTGCTATTCATTTTTCCATGCCTGGCTTAGACAGTGACCAGATTAGGCAAAGCATGACTGTGGGAACTTTTTACATATTAGTATGGATAGATAGCAGTTTTCAACACCATTGCCATGACAGTATTCATTTCCATGGCACATACTCAGATTAGGCAAGCTGTGACCATGGGAACTTTTGACTTCTTTATATGGACAGATGCAGAATTTCAATGTGATTGTAATGGTAATATTCATATTGCTATACATGCACTCACTCTTGCACAATTTGCATTTTATTCATGAAAAGCTGGTGATGAAAATAAAAATAACTCCTTAATAGGCATATATACACCCTTATAGGTATATGTTTACCTTCTATAGGCTTATATTTAATAGCTATGGGCCAGTCACCCTGGTAAATACTAGTATTCAATCCTGTATACTTGTATAGACCAGCCCATTATAGACTACTGGTACCTACCTCCCTATTGAAAGCCTATAGACTGGCCCTAGGCTAGATATATATTCAGTGGCAGTAGTCAATGCCAGTCGGTATTGAAAATACTAATTGAATGTATATATATGTCAATGCATAGTGTCTAGGTCAATCTAACCAACCTGGCAGACCATCCAAGCCTTTGACAGCTTCAATATTCTGGATTTCAGGTCCACCATATGGGTAGATTTGCTGGATTCCAATCTATCAAGAAATGAAAAAGTGTGAAAGTGGATGCCCATCCTGAAAGTTGTGTAATGCACCTAGGTTAATCTAGCATTTGTTCTAACTTTGTAGACCATTCCAGCCTTTGATGGCTTCAATCTTGTGGATTTCAGGCCCACCATATTGGTAGATTTGCTGAGAACAATCATCAGTAGATCTATCAAGAAGTGAAAAAGTGTGAAAGTTGGACCTGGACTACACTTTTTCATTTCTTAAGATAAATGTTCCTAGCAAATCTACCAATATGGTGGACCTGAAATCCACAAGATTGAAACTATCAAAGGCTGGGATTGTCTACAAGGTTGGAACAAATGCTAGATTGACCTAGGTGATACAACTTTCACAATACTCAGGCTGAGCATCCATTTTCACACTTTTTCATTTCTTGATAGATCTACTGATAAATGTTCTCAGCAAATCTACCAATATGGTGGGCCTGAAATCCACAAGATTGAAGCCATCAAAGGCTGGAATGGTCTACAAAGTTGGAACAAATGCTAGATTGACCTAGGTGCATTACACAACTTTCACAATACTCAGGATGGGCATCCACTTTCACACTTTTTCATTTCTTGATAGATTGGCCAATAAAAAAATCCAGCAAATCTACCCATATAGTATATAGGATTGAATGCTAGGGTAACTGGCCTATAGCTATTGAATATAAGCCTATAGAAGGTAAACACATACCTATAAGGGTGTATATGCCTATTACATCAGGAAAAACCCTTTTTGACCTGGCAAACCTGGCAAACTTGAGTAAACCTGAGTCAACCTAAGTCAACCTGAGCTGATCTGGGACTAACCTAGACATGACCTGGGCTGACCTGGGTTGACTTGGGCTAACCTAGACATGACTTAGGTTGACCTGGCTGACCTGAAAATTGAGACTTAAACCTGGGACTGACCAAGGTTGACATAGGTTGATCCAGGTCAACCTTGAGGCATCCAGGTTAAAAAGGGTTTTTCCTGATGCACAGGTTGTGGTTTTGCTTTTGTCTGTTGACTAAGTGGCTTGGGCCATGGCAGCATCATTGCATAGAAATTCAAACATTGTTCCAATCCTATCTGCCATGAGTTTGCATTGAGTATAGAATTGAACGTACTTTTTCTTGAAGCCATTGTTTGGCCTCATAGTCAAAATCATTCATGTGGTCCGGACAAGGC
>QLOY01004165.1:0-35704 GCA_003313965.1 Megacollybia marginata
TGATGGTCTGTCCAGATTTCGAATGTTTGTCTGGCTCCTAGTACTAGGTGTCTCCATTCGGCTAACGCTTCCATGATTGCGAGCATCTCTTTGTCATAGATCTCGTAATTTCGTTGTGTGGGTGAAAGCGCTTTGGAATAGAAAGCGACTGGGTGCCACTTGTCTTCTATTCGTTGAGAGATTACCGCACCGATTGCTCCTTCTGATGTGTCTGCTTCTATTCTAAATTGTCCTTCATCTTCTGGGATGCGAAGGCAGGGTGCTGTCGTGATGGTTTCTTTCAAAGTGTCGAAGGCCGTTTGTTGTTCCGTTTCCCATTTCCATGTGTCGTTTCCAGTTAGCTGAGTCATGGGTTTTGCAATTTTACTATAGTCTTTGATGAATCTTCTGTAGAAATTGCAGAAACCTAGAAACTGTTGTAGCTCCTTTTTGTTGTTGGGAATTGGCCATTTTCGAATACCGTTGACCTTGATCGGGTCCATTTCGACTTTGCCTTCTGAGACGATTAGTCCCAGAAATTCTATTTGTTGTTTTTCGAATTCGCATTTTTCTGGTTTTAAATAGAGTTTGTTGGTGCTTAATATGGATAGGACTCGACGAACGAGTTTGCGATGTTCGTCTAGGTTGTTGGTAAAGATGAGTATGTCGTCGATGTATACGAGAACCTTTCCGGTGTTGATCAGGTCTCGTAAGAGTTCATTCATCATTGTTTGGAATGTGGCGGGCGAATTTGTGAGTCCGAAGAACATTACTAGGGGTTCAAATAGTCCTCGATTGGTTAGGAAGGCCGCTTTCCATTCGTCTCCTTCTTTGATTCGTACATTGTTGTATCCCCATCTCACGTCAAGCTTTGTGAAATATTTGGCGCCTTTCAGTTTGTTTACCAGCTCTTGGATGAGGGGAAGAGGATATCGGATTTTAATGGTCATGTCGTTGAGTTTTCGATAATCCTGTACTGGTCTTAGTCTTCCATCTTTTTTCTTGATAAAGAAGAAAGGCAAAGCCATGGGAGATTTAGAAGGTTGGATTCGTCCTGTGTTTAGATGTTCTTCGAGGAATGCATCAAGTTCTTTTTGTTCATCTAGGTTCAGAGGGTACACTTTGCATCCCGTTGGTTCTGATCCTGGTTTTAACTCTATAGCATGGTCCCAAGGTCGGTTTGGTGGGAGGGTGTCGAATTCGGTTTTTTCGAAGACTTCTTCGAACCCTTTGTATTGTTCCAGGATAGGATCTGTTTTTTTGTTTTTCTCAAACTCTTCCGCTAATGCGTTGGCGATGGACTGATGGGCTCGCATGAAGGCCTTGTTCCTTCTGACGTTACGAGATGGTTTTGGGTATTTCATCCAAATCCTATCTCCTTCTTCTACATCTTCTGGTTCTGGTTCCGTGTATCCGCATGCCGCGGGACATCTGGTGAAGTGTAACGATCCAGTGGTCCAGTCTACTTCTGGGTTGTGGAAGCTTAACCATTCGTGTCCTAGGAACACGTCTGATCGTCCCAGGTTAGTGACTGCAAACTTTCGGATTTCGGAGTGTCCTTCTATGATCATTTTGATTTCGGCATAATGTGTGATTTTTCCATTGTTGTTTTCTGTTCCGTCTGTATTGTATGCAGAGATGGGATGTTCCCATTTGTGTAGGGATAGCTTCTTTTCCTCTGCGAACCGTTGACTGATGCAGCTGCCTGTACAGCCACTATCAAGAAGCGCTTGTGTTTGGTATTTGGTTCCTTTTTCTAGGTCCTGGAGTTCTATCTGGACGTTTAGCTCCCGATCTGTCTTCGTGGTTCTGAAGATGAATCGTTTAGGTTCGTGGAGGTCTTCTAGCCAATCCAAAGCTTCGTTGGTGGGAATATTTAGCAGTTGTTTGACGAGATGTTCGTTTACTTCTCGTTGTTTTTGGTTGTGTACCCACTGTTTTAGTGTTCCTATTCCTGCTTCGGCGGCTAGATCTCGTAGTCTTGACAGAACCCATAGTGACGAGAAGGGTTCGGGCTTCTTTTGTTCTGACCGTGGTTGTTCCTGGAAGTGACCCGAAGAAGAAGATTCTTCATCTTCGACTTCTTCGATCGTTGTCTTCCGTTTGGTGCTTGTTTCTGTTTTGACGCTGGACTCTTTTGCATGTGAAAAAGATGTATTCCTATTATACAATGCCTCGGGGCATGTTTGACAAGAAACGTGTGCATAAGAGTCCTGACCGGGGGACGACGAAGTTGCGTCTACTTCGCTCCCATCTGAAAACCCGCAGCTTTTTTCAGCTGCTCCCTTTCTTCGTCCGTGATGTTGGTGAAATCGATGAAGTCTAGTGTTCGTGTGGTGAAAGGTCATCGGGGTGGTGGTTTGAGGCTGCAGTATCGACTGGGGTGTTTGGTGTGACAATCTGGACATTCTCCCCTGCAGTCTCTGGAGAGATGACGACCCATTTTCTTGCAATGTCGGCATTCGAGCAGTCGTTTGGTTCGAGATCCATAGGTTGTCCTTGTCCTCCGTATGTGTGTGCTGGTGTGTAGTCTGAGGAGTTTGTGTTTTGTCGTTGTGGTGGGGTGTATACGTTGCGTCGAGGTGGGATTGGGGCTCCAGTGTGAAAAGCATGTGATCTCATCTTTTCTTCTTCGAGCGCCATTTCGATATTGTATAGTTTTTGTTTTATTCCGGTATAGGTGACGGGAATCGGTATTCCTCCTCTGTACAGTTCTGACCGTATTTCTGATCGTATCTGGTTTTTGAGAAGATCTATGAGGACGGCGTCTAGTTGTCGGTAGCCTGCGGTGGCGGCTTTGAGTTCGAATTTGGTGAAGTATTCAGTTAGGGTGTCTTTCCCCTGTCTGAGGTTTCGAAGTTCGTTAGCGGTGTTGACTTTTAAGTTCGGATCTTCAAAGGCTTCTCTGAGATTGGTGATGAACTTTTTGAAGTCATTTGCCACGAGGGTGTTGTTGTATGAATGATCTTCTTTCCAATTTCGGAGCCAGTCTGATGCGACGCATGGTGACCCGTCTTCTGTGCCGAGGTATGATATGACAAACCATATCTTTCTTTCATCGCTTTTGAATTCATCTTCGTAGGCCATGAGGTACGTGTCGACCGCCAAGATGAATCCTTCCCAGTTCTTCTTGTCGCCTGTGAATCTGGGTGGTGTAGCGATTTTGATTTTAGAAGTGGTTGTTGTTGTGATTGTTGATGTGGGTGTTGTCCGTTCAGTTGGTATGTCTTTTCGGAGGCCGTCGGGCAGTATGACGACGGTGCTTCCTCCTCCTGCTGGTTCTGCTAGTATGGTGCCCATTATTCCTGTAGTCGATTCGGATAGCTGTACTATTTCTCCGACCAGAGAGTGTTCTGTCTTTTCTCCGTGGATTTCGTACTTGGCTCCTTCGAGTGACTTTCCAAGGGGACGGACGTAGTAGTCTCCTTCCATTCTTCACGACACGTAGTATCCTAATTGCCGTATGATACGTGAATCTGGATCATCGTGTTTGTCTGGGTAGTAGTATGGTGGTTCAATTGTGTACACCCTTTTTTCCGGAGCTTTTCCTGACGTTGACGCTGTTTGGGTATCCATGTCAGTCATGTTTCAAAGCGAATCTTTCGTAGTGAGGATTTAGTTGGTTGTAATGTTCGGTGTTGTGGTTTCGATTTCGAGGATTCCACTGGTTCTCTTTGTATGAGCGGGATCTCTGGTAATGTTTCGGGTTCTGGTGATTGTGGTGGAGTAAAGAAGGTTTCTTCGAATGGTACTGGGATGTCTTCGAAATCTTCTTCGAAGGTGTCGATGTCGTATTCTTCTATTGCTTCTTCGAGAAAATCTGTAGAGATGATGACGTCTTTTGGTTCGAAACGTTTTCTGTCTCGATTGTATCTGATTTCTGGAATGTGTCCAAGATATATATTTCGATAGATGTGGTATGATCCGTCTGTTTGTACGTGAGTTACGAAGTGTCCTGGTCCGTATATGTTGTTGATGTAATGGGTTAGATCAAGCGGAGCTGAAATTGGCGTCCGCCCACGGACTAGTCGGATCGGAGTGGATGTCGTAATCTGGGCTATTGTGTCTGAGTATTCTGTGTAAGCTGTGTAATAGTTCCTCAAGTACGTATGGTCTTAGGAGCACTATGTTGTCTGTAGTGAAGATGTCTTCGAAGATCTTCCTTTCGTCGTTTGTGATGATATTGTGTCTGTGGAGTTCGCACGCTGTGTCAAGGTAAAACTCGTTTCTTCTGACGCTAAGCTGGAAAACGTTCCAAGTTGTCAAAAGTCGTGTATTTGGCGTGCTAGTTTCATTACAACTGGTGATAAACCAGTCTTCGAGTATGGCTTGCATTAGTAGTGGGCTCTTTGTCTGAGAGATCGCCTGGGCGTCTCTTCACTGTCTGGTTGCTTCCGTTTGTTCCGTCGTTGTTGCTTTCTGGTGGGCTCTAACTCCGCTGGAAGGAGTTGGCTGTCTTGTGTGTGATGTGATTCTGACCACGCTGCTGTGTCGAATCCGAAGCTGTTGTCTGTGTTAATTCCTGTGTCTGCGTAAGTACTGATTTGTCGGTTGCGCGTTATTTCGGTGAGGCGTTTCTGGGCGTTGATGAGAGTTGCCGCTGAAACGTATGATACGTAGTCTTTTAGGTTAGTGCCGCTAGCTACGTCTCTGTATTCCTTAATTTCTGTGTTGGTGCTGGCGTCTGCGTATGTCTTTCGTTTGTTGACCCAGTCTTCTGTGAGTAAGTGTGTGTAGTAGATCCGGCTGATGATTCCGGGAGTGTAGTCGAAGGGTCTAGAGAACTGTCTGATTAGTTCGTTGACGTGTCGGTGGATAGTGAGGTATGGAGTGAAATTTGACTCGAGTTGGGTCTGGTGATATCGTCTGAGTATGAGATTGTTTCGGAGTTTTCGGTTGCGTTCCGCTTCGTTAGGAGGGTAATCCACTTAAAGCGGTTAGCAATTCTTTAATCGGTGTTTCTGGTCCGCTTACTATCATCGGTCTCAAGATGGGAACTTCCCGTTAGCCAACGGTACTTCCAAATGAGACGAGGAGAGTTTACAGACGAGTTCTTCTGATTTGTCGGTGTCGTACGCGTAAGCGTCGGTTAATGCGACGGCGTCGACGAAGTCGGTGGCAAGTGATGTCGAAGGCGAGGTTGCAGATGGCGATGCACCAAGTGAGAAGTAAGATGTAGGCGAAGTTGTCGACTGAGATGAGTGAGGTGAAAGAGGTTAGTTTTGGTATTTTGTAAGGCGACGAGCAAAATGAGAGCTTATCAGGCCACTCAAAGACTCGGTGAAACTTATAATACCAAAACTAAAGAATACAGCGAATAGCTAATGGTTTAAATACTGAGTGGTTATCTCTGGGGCGTAACGAATAAGGTTGAAGAGGAAAGATACGAAGGGAAAGAGATAAGCTATCTCTGCCTCATGTTCGTGATAAGCTATCAGAAGTTAATTTAAGAGATAGCGGATAAGTGAAATGAAAGATAGGGTGATACGGATGTGAAATAGATGGGGTTCGGATAAGGCATGTGGTTGGGCGCTTGATAAGGCGGGTGCTAAAGTGGGAAATCGTAACACATGGGAGTCAATAGGAATGAACTTTATTGGTCCATTCCCCAAATCAAAAGGATATAACTATCTGTGGGTAGTTATATGCCGATTGACGTCCATGGTACACCTCATTCTGATCAGAACAACAACAACAACAGCTAGCGAGCTGTTGTCTATATACATTCGGGAGATAGTCCAGTTGCACAGACTACCGTCTTCTATCGTATCTGATAGAGATTTGAAGTTTACTTTGAAATGGTGGAAAGAGGTGCACTGAATTCTCGGTGCAAAACTTCTCATGTCCACTGCATTCCATCCACAAACGGATGGTGCAACAGAGCGAATGAATCGCTCTGTAGGTCAGATCTTCAGGTCCGCCATGTCAGCGGACCAGACTGACTGGGTGGATCGAACACCATTCGTGGAGTTCGCCATTAATTCCAGTGTGAATGAGACAACTGGATTCGCTCCGTTTGAACTGAATTATACACGGTTGCTGCATATACTTCCAAAGATTCAGTTCAATGGAACGGTACATAAGGGGATTTGAGAATTCGTCGAATCCGCCGTGCAGAACCTCAACGACGCGTATGATGCCATCATTGCGCGACGGGTGTTTCAGAAAACACAGGCAGATAAACACCGAAGCACAGAACCCAACATTAAAGTGGGTTCTAAGGTGTTTATCGTGACCAAGGACCTTGCTCTCCCAAAAGGGAGAGCAGGAAAGTTCCTTCCCAAGTTTATAGGACCATATTTGGTCCTAGACGCGGATCCAAAGGTGTCGACGTATCGACTGGATCTACCAGTCGAAATGAAGGCATGGAACATTCATCCCGTGTTTCATGTCAGTCGACTGAGGCCGTATCATCTGAATGATGATACGTGATTCCCCGGTCGCGACAGTGTAGCACCATATGATTATGGTGAACCAGACGACGAGACCGGCGTTGAATCCATTGATGGACATCAATGGAAAGGGAAGAGTCTGAAATTTCACGTCAAATGGGTAGACAGGACAGACTCTTGGGAATCATGGACAAATGTGGAGGAATGTGCAGCACTAGATGAATATCTAGTGCTACAGGGCATGGATGATCCACGCAAGTTAGTGCGACGGGCTACATGGGAGTAGGAGGAGTACTCTATATGAGAGTACTCGGGTAGCAAAAGCACATGACACCGCCGTCATGCGGTTGCATGACTGATGGCAGAGTTTAAAGTACCTCTTGCTCCCACCGCCACACAATGACCGTATAGTCATTGTGGTCTCTTACCTTCCCCGCTCCATACCGCCCCTTGACGATGCCACCAAAGTTCCCTGACTTCAAGAAGATCCTGCGTCCGGCTGGAGGGGGAGGAAGAGGCCGAGGGAGTACCCAACCGGGTACTTCAACTTCAAATTCCAACGTAAACCCAACTTCAACTCAGCCGTCCACTGGCTCAAGTGCAATCAGTTCTGCATCCAACATCTCCAATCTGTATCATCAGATTGGGGACCTAGCTCAACAGAATCAAGACTTGCAAGAAGAGCTCCAACAACTCAGAGCCCAGAACCGTCAGTTGAAGGAACAACTGGCTGAGGAAACTGCGTGGTCCTGTTGTCTGTTGCGGGACCGAGACGAGATACAGACTGCATTCAACTCGGTATCGCATCGCAGCAACGCACTGGCCCAGGAACTGGACGACCGTGATTGAGGTTGTCCAATTATTCGGTATTCATCACAAACTCCACCACCCTGTCCGCAACGCCTGCATACGACCCATCAACTGAGAAAGGGAGAAAACGAGCAGCTTCTCTGGAAGCTGCTCCATCATTGATCTCTCAATTCCAGCTGGTACCTGCTGCGAGTGAGCAGCAAGTACGAAGAATGTGTTCCGCTCAGCAGGATTCGCAATGGAGAGCGAAAGCTCTTCATCCAGAATCAAGAGTGGATAAAGGTGGCTGGGGTGGCCATGGGTGGGATGATTACTGCCAACAGGCCGGATTCGATGATGAGTCTGACCCTGATGACAGTGAAGAAGAAGACAGTCACGACAGCAAGCGCTGTCGTACCGACGCAGACTGGCCGTGCCAGTCTGCAGGAAATGCTCAGTTTCCATCATTTCCGCTGCTTTCTATGCGAGAGCAGGTGCATTCAGTATACATGAATGCAAACAACAGGAACGCAGCCACTCAGCTGGCTGTATCTTCGTTTTCTGGCACAAGCAAATGAATGGCAGCGCCTCCGCCGCCCACTAGGAGAAGTGCACAATCGAGTTCTTGAAGTAGAGAGAACTGCAATCATTATCCCTGTGTGGCGTCGCCAGCAATCCTCGGAATTGCGACAAGGCCCTGAACCACGCTCCCATCGTGAGGGTGGATCATCCACAGGGCCAGCTGCAGAGGTGGATGAGCAGCGGGTACGTCAGTGGAATAACACTGACCCAGACCACTTCGTAGCGCAATGGATGTTGTGCTATCCTCAAAGTGCCCGTGCTCAGCTCCCTGTCGTTCAAGTAACGAATGGCAACATCTCATTGATCGACCTGTGGTCTAACAGGTTGATCTATCATCTCTGGCCTGAAGGGGTTGCACCAGATGGTGCCTATGAAAGCATCCGTAGGCAAATCTTTATTTGTTCCCTCTGGCAACCCCATACCCCCACAATGGCTGATGAAGCTCAGCCATTCTTCAGGTGTTACGCTGACTATCAGACGACAAACTCGTCTGATCGGCAAGCATGGGGTAACCTGCTGCTCAGAACATTTCATCTGACCTGAGTACTACCTCATCATGGCTACTACGGTTCCCTAACCATCCAGAGGGTGAGGACAACATGTTGTGGTCTGCTGCTGAATATGCGGTGGATGCGTTGTTTGACACTCCCGATGGTACGCGTGATGGCATATACCCCTCCACCAACATTTTGGCCACGTACTCATCAACGGGGAGTTCCTCAGGTCCACAGCCTGTCGATGCACCTTCTGCGGAAGGTATGACGGCACCAGCTGTGGATCCAACGACAACGCAGGATCCAGCCGTGCGGCAGGACCAGATGGACGAAACAGAGAATGGGCCTGTCATTGACGAGCCCATGCCAGCAGCAGGACGACGAAATGGCGAACGATGGGGACGGATCTGCAGCACAGATCACTCAGCCTGCGACCTCGACGGCAGGGGCTCCACTGCCCGAATCACCCAGACCATAGGCTACTGCGGAATCACAGTAGTCACATATGGTCTCCAAAATGTGCCACCACCCTTTCCCTCATCCTCTGTACACTCGAGTACTGAACGGTGTGTTCAGTACTCGAGAGGGGGAGGGTGTAACTATCTTGTCTATATATGTAGATAGGTGCGGCGTATTAATACCCGCGCCCTCATTACATAAACTTAACTTACTCTTATCTTGTCTTAAACTACCAATATATAGTTGGTCAGGTTTATTGGACAAGCAGTAAGTTACAAATAAGGACCTTACCAGGAAGGGCATTTAGTTGGCATCGCAAGTCTCCACATAACAATGATCAGACTTACAGGTTCGGTGGTGCCTCTGTAAACATGAAATCGTTCATTACCAAAAAGGTCAATTCAGAAAAAAACACTTGCTCTAAGATCATTCCACCCATTGCTGCCATTAAATTGTGTGCAGCAACCATAGCAACATCGGTGCTGGGAGAAGGATATATCAATGCTGTTCCAGTCATAAAATCAAATCTAACCATCGATAGTGATTGTCCGCACTGCCAACATTGATCTGGGCGTGGATGAGAAGGGGCTGTTTGGCATTAATACTTTATGTCTTCCAGCTAATAACGATGACTTACAGTGGGCCGCCTGCCCCTGACCTTGCCTCGGAATGGCTTTTTGGTGGCATTAGCAGCTTGCATGCTGCAAGTAACAACAATGAGACTTACGAATGACCGCCTGATGGCCATGGCCCTGGCCCTGACCTCGACTCGATTCCGCGACTGTTTGAGTCTGAGGCCTTCCAATTAACAACCATTAGGCTTACCTCGACTCGAAGAAGGGGCAGCTTGATGGCATTAGCACTTTGAGTAACAATGAACAAGACTTACCAGTGACCGGACCTTGAACTGAAATGATAGGTACCTTATATCTTTCAAGTGACAACAATAAGACTTACCATGGGCCTGTGACTTTATAAAAAATTGATTACTGGAATGTCAATGAAGGAGAAATATTGACTTGCCTTGCATGCCTTGTCGTGCTCAGCAAACATCAGCCACCTTTTTTCCTCAGGGAGGTTCGGTGTGGTGAGCACCTGTTGTCCGCAGAATACACAATTCTCTAAGTAAGACCATCAGGTTTGTCGAGTTGGAAACCAATAAGATTTACGATTGACTCGTGTGGACGAGACTGTGTCAGTACTGCGACTGCAGGATTATGGTATCTAAAGACAAATCTCGATGTAACACTCACCGAACAATGTCCAATTGACCCTCGTTACTATTCATGAATAGCGCAGGCAAAGGTTCCCGACTGCTCAGTATGTAAGAACAGCATTCCACATAGCAAGCAGCTAAGTGCTTACCGAACGAGGCCCTGACCCTCAGTACCATCTATGAGATTTTTCTTCACTGAATATTCGTGCATCATGGTGCATGGTACAAGCATCATGGTGCATGGTGCAGGCAGCATGGTGCATGGGCCAGCTACAAAGTTTTGGTATATGGTATATAGTGCAATGAATAGGATATGGTGTATAGTACTGTAATAAGTTGGCTATGAAGCTCTAGTGTATAGTGTAAGGTACAACTACCGAGAGGTATGACTGCCGAGGGATGGGAATACATGATGTCATACAGATGATCAATTTCAGTAAGTACCTTAAGCAGTTAGTGATTGACCCTGATGGTCCGACACCCTGATGGTCTTTCGTTATACTCAAGTTTATTTAAATCAAGTCTGCAGAAATTCTATACTACCCACTTCGCAACTTATCTTCACTCATTAAAGGCCTTGGAATATACTCTCCTTTTACCCTATCTATCTCATCGTAGTATCAGTTTTATTATCTTACAGCTGAAAATTGACGAAGTTACAGAATGGCTTCTGTGAACTTTCCTGAACAGCTATCAGCTATGCTCAATGCTGCCATCCAGGCTGCATTAACTCCGACTGCTGCTATACCTTCTTCCAACTCGACTGGTCCTGCTTTTTCTGAGGCTACAAATGCCACCCAGACTCTGACAAGTCAGGTCCCCCTGCCCAGGGTTCCTCCTCCGACTCCAAGTTCTGGGCCTGCTTTTTCTGAGGCTAAAAATTCCACCCAGACTCTGCCAAGTTGGGCTTCTATGCCCAGGGTTCCTCCTCCAACTCCAATTTCTAGTCCTACTCTAACTTCCGAAGGGTCTACTAGCCATGGTGATACTCCAATTGTTGATCGCTATAATAGTATCCAATCCCATGTTGCCAACTCCTCCTCTGTAGGTAGTAGATACCAGCCAGGATTGCAGCCATTTAGCCATCCAGGCTTACGATAAATTGGCCTCAATCTTTCAACTTCACAGGCTAATAATAACAGAATGCAGTCTGCTAGAGCAACATTGCCTCGACACCAGCCACTTCCTATCAGAGGCTCTCGGCGATCTCAGGGACAACGAGGCCCAGCTGTTCAGCCCCCTGCTTTAGGTCGAGTGAACCCTACTTCAGCCTCTGCAACCTTTACATCAGAGGGTCATATACAAGTAACTATCAAGGTTCTCCCACCCAAGGCAAGTAAATCAGCTGTATAGGCTTTCTTGATAATCAATTACTCTTTATAGGTACATGAAGAGCAGGAATTCTTTATCTACCGAAATTTTGGGAATCTGTTCAACTCTCTCTTGAATGCAGGAGGACTATTATTTCGGCATGAATACTCTTCTAGCACCATCCTTTCAACTATTTCTCAAGGTATTCGTGAAGCCTTGGAACAGGGGCCCTTTCAATACCGATTTGAAGTACCTTCTCAGCCTGGTTGTTCACTTCGTCGGTCTTCACATCATGTAGAGCCACTCACTCTTATGGCTTTGGTATCACGAGGACAGGCCAGAGCTAGAGATGATGCTGTCCGATTAACAGCAGTTTCAGCTGAGCCAACAATGACTCTTGGCCAGATTCTCAGTGATCGCAATCGGTTTATTGGTGTTACTGGTCGCTGCATTGAAAATGAGAGGCTAGTTATTCACTTCTGTAAGCCTCGACTTTCTGTTGCCTATCATTCTCAAAATATGGCTCCCAGTGATCAACACTCCTATTCTCCGATGTACCCACTCTGATGGCTCTGAACATACCTGTACACCTTGTTTCTTCTGGTCAGATCTATGGACAGGTGATCTTGAAACATTTGCACCTTTAGAAGAAATTTGGGATAGAAGAACTGAGGCCAACTGTCAATGCAGACATGATTTTGAACACGATTCTGATGCTGAACCTCAGGCTACTAATAATACACCCATAATCTCAGCCATGGTACAGGTAAGCCTTTTTTCACTAGAACTAGTAGTCATATATTAACTATTATCAAGGATGCAGTGCCATCTTCAAGTTCAGGACCTGTTAGTCAGATTCAGGCTGGAGAGCCAGTCACTCAACTTCAGCTTCGGGGTTACACTGCCTCTTCTTATCCAGATAATCTGACTCAACCCAAGGGGCTACCGGACTGAGAATCCCATACCGCGGCCAGGGAGGGAGGGTCAGAGAGGGAAGGTCAAAAAAATTTTGTCGACCTACTCTATTTTTCATATTTTTTACTATCTACATGGGCACTCTACATTGTAGACCATAAGAATGTACTTTATATTCATCTAAATGCTGAAATTCAATACATTAAAGGACATTCGAGCACATTGAGCGCACTTGTTGATGCCAGTCATGTGCTCAGGCTCCCGACAATTCCCCCCTAATTGTTATTACCTTCAACGCAGCTTCAACAATGATTGAATACATCAGGAAAAACCCTTTTTAACCTGGATGCCTCAAGGTTGACCTGGATCAACCTATGTCAACCTTGGTCAGTCCCAGGTTTAAGTCTCAATTTTCAGGTCAGCCAGGTCAACCTAAGTCATGTCTAGGTTAGCTCAAGTCAACCCAGGTCAGCCCAGGTCATGTCTAGGTTAGTCCCAGATCAGCTCAGGTTGACTTAGGTTGACTCAGGTTTACTCAAGTTTGCCAGGTTTGCCAGGTCAAAAAGGGTTTTTCCTGATGTACACAGTAAGAATGATTAAAAATATGACAAAAACTTACTCTGCATGTTATCCAGGTAGCCGATGTGGTAATTGATGGTCAGCAAGGAATTTGTCCAGCTTGCAAGGAAAAAATCAGGCTTGGGCCCGGCGGGGCACAAAATTTGATAAAAACTCACCTCAATACGAAAATCTGTAAAAAGGCGAAGGCCAGAATAGATCAGAGCAAAACCCAGCAGCAAGGTTTAGCTGCATTCTTACGACCAAAGTGCCATCAACCATATCAGCGCCACTCCCTGTCATACCATCCTCACCAGCTTTGCTGAGGCCCATCAACTCAGATACCTCACAGCTCACTGTTCCAGAATTCCTCATACCCTTGAATAACCTTATTTCACACCTTCCATCAAGTATTCCCAAAGCAACAGATGATGACATGTTCGCTGTTGCATTTGCTGGGTCTCCTACCAAATGGATTCCATTCGGGTTTGAGAATGCCAGTGGTGACATTCTGTGGGAAGAACTGGTGGCGAAACAGCTCCATTCCGTATTCTGGAATCGAACAGGTAGCTGAATTTCGTGGAATGACATGGTTTGAGCAGAAGATGCATCTATTTTTAGTAACACGTGATCTATATATCACGTGAAGGGTGGGTGGGTCGCTCGCCAGGCCCTTAATTTTTAATACAACCCCTGGTACCTCACTTTATCTCTGGTAGCCCCTTGACTCAGCCTACAACTGCAGAGCAGTTTATAACTGAAATTTACATTGGAATACCTGCTTTCCTTCTTTTTGGCCACAATCCAACCTTTTGTCCGACTCCTCTATGGAATGAAGAATGGCATCAACCCCAGCCTAACTTGGGACTCTATCACATAGAGAACATCAGTGATGCATTTTTAATCCAGGATAGCAGGGCCCCTCTCACTCTTAGAGCACCAACAGCAGCATTGATTGCAGAAAAGTACTTAGGCATCCTACGAGAGGCTGCAATTAGCAAGGATCTTAGCAGACTATTAAGCCCGAATTAGCACTTTAGGTAAGCAATTCTTGCCTGATAGCATCACTAGTCTGAGCTCATTGGACAGCATCGACTGGGATACAGGGCTCCTGGAATCGGTATTCACAGAGAAGTCTTCAGCCAAGTGGATGCCCATTTTCAGTCCCTGGGATCTCAGTTAACTGCACCAGCTCACGACTCATTCTTTACTTTGAGTCTTACTCACAGGGGTCTGGCTTCCTACACTGTTGATAGCAACCACCTGCTGCTTCTAACGATGTATGGAGCTTTTTGTGCTATCAAAATGGCCCTGCACTGAGTTAACACCACTCTTATTTCAGTTTTTTCTTCATGATTTCAATCTAAATTCTCTGACTCAATCATTTGTTCAGGAATGGGATCCTGACCTTGCTCGAGATCTTGAAACCTGGCAGCAGATAGGCTATCAGGGCAACACAACCCCATGTCGGGGCTTAATCACAAGAGTTCTGGGTCTCTCAGTATGCAATTTTTGTGCTGCTATACTGTGGTCTAATTCTAGTTGTAGGCCCCACCCTCTAATCGAACTCCAGGGTCACATGCTGCACTAGGCTATGAGATTCTATACACTTCAGTCATGGGAGGTGCATCAGTTATTGATCCTGAGCCACAGGCCTTTCTGCCGGGCTTGTTGCTACCCTGTTCTAATGGATTTCGATTTACAGAGGTGAGTATCATGTAGTTTATGAGTGTTTCATTTCATATACCTATGTCTAGGTTGTACGGAATTTTGAAGGGGGGTCAACTGCCTTCCTGAACCTCCTCTGGCTTTCCCACATCTCTGATTACACTGTTTTTCAAAGAAACTACTTGACCTTTCCTGAAATTTCAGCCGATACCACAGTACTCCAGACAGAATTTCAGACACTCAGGAACAATGAATCTATTACATTTGCCAGCCTCATTGAGGGTTTTTTGCAGTGAACTGGAATACCCTGTCCCAGTGCTTTTAATCAGGTTAAAGCAAACTTTAGTTCTGCTGTTAATCTGACTCAGGTGGACAATCCCTCCTTCAGATCATGAATGCTGTGCTGGGCTGTTAGTGGATCTCCTTATATGAGCCCTAGTTCATTGGGAGTGGAAGTAAGTGTCTTTACTGTCTCATGCATTGGTACTCAATTTATGCAGGTCATGTTTATTGATGATAACGATGATGCATACTGCCCTGTACATCTGGGCAGAGCAGACAGGATTGCAATTGGTGAAATTGCATTTCGCACATGTACTGCAGAAGCAAGCATCCCAGCGAGTTACATCCTTCGGCTGGCTCAGCAGACTTATGAGCCACAAGCTGAACCTGCCTCCTTTAACGATGCTCTTGATCACTGGTTTCTAACTGAAATATTAGGTGTAATAGGTAAACATGGTACTATAGCCTAATCTTCAGCTTTTATACAGTATGATACCTAGCTTAGATACCCTGTTTTAGTCAAGTTTTAGTTCTTTCACGATTTACTGGACTGAAAAAAAAATTACTAGCTTGAAATAATACTCCCATCAGAGCCCGAACAGCTGCTCTCTGCATGCAGCAATTACCCAGCATGAAATAATAATGTTGCCACAACATGGATCGAACAACTTACCCTCTGTGCTGTTATGTAAGCCTCAGAACTCAAAGGGTTAAACACACCAACACATTCCAACAGCTTAACAGCTACACCATACAAAGATATTTATTATGCACTTATTATGTCCTGTATGCTTCAATTTAGATCATGTGCCATAACATGTAACATGTCACAAGCATCGGATTAGATACAATCAGTCCCCTGCTCCTTACCACAATGCCGAAAGTAAAAGCTACACCTACTGAAAAAATACAGTGCCAGTACTATCTTCTATTCATTCTGCATTCTATTCATTATATTTGCAGTCAAAAACTTTGTGCAGAATCCCAGATTTGTGTCGTCACTGAAAGATAGCATACCAGAGAATATCCAATTTGACTGGTTCAAAGCAAACTCTCTGCTCCTGAAGGATGTTCCTGCTTTAGGGAGTACCTCTGTATGGACAGTATGTGTTCACTGCCTCATATTACTGCTCATTCCAATTAACTGCTATATTTTCTGCCTCAGGCTCACAATTTTAGCCAAAATAATGAAGCTGCTGCTACGATATATACGAAGCTTTGGGAACACCTTAAAAATCCTTCACAGCAGGCAGTTGCTTCTCATCAAGAGAAGTGCACATTGGTGAGTCTACTATTGATATATTAGATGTGCTATTCAGATCTCTAGATGCATAAACTCGGAATTCAGTCTGCTGGGAATTCCTTCTCCATTTTACGATTAATTCAGAACTATCCAGGCTTCGATGCAGCTGCTGCACAGTGTCTCAAAGAATTCGGTATCACCTTAATTTTACGAAACTGAGAGGGCAGCTATAAACGTTACCCGCAACTGGTGGAGGTACCTACCCATGAGCCAGGGTGCATCTATGTCAGCAAATCTACCGGGTTTCTTCGTATACTCCCTCATGAGTCTGTTGCTATTGTTTCTCACAATGATAATCATGGTGTGTCTGCTAATTTGGCCATGCTCATGCTAATTAATTCCAGGATATGAGCTAGAGTACTTTGTCATGTGAAATGTAATTTCTGAGAGCAGTCTTGCAGAAAAGCTGCATGCTTGGCTCAGTCAGATTGTTGATATAGCCTGCACATCACAACACAATGTAAGGGTAAGAAATGTACCTCTTTCAAAAAATCACTCTGACCTAGTATATCAAGCCTACTCATCCAGGTCATATAGCTCAATTTGGACTCAATATGGGTGCCCGTGATGTCCGTGTACTAGGCTGGGCTAAATCCTATGTTCTTGATTTGAGCGATACAGAATGTGTAGCTCAAGACACTGACATAATTGGTGCACTCTCACTGTTTTGGGCATTGGCCAATGCCTTTATGCCTGTGGAGGTTTTACAGCCTCTACATGACAGGCTAGATGAAGGCTATGCAAGGCTAGCATCTTGCAATATTCCTCCAGGTAAGACTTTCTCTATATCTGTTGAAATATATTAATCAGGTAGTATAGGTGAGGGTTATAGTATCACCCTGGATGGAAAAGTCTACAGTTTTCCTAAAACACCACGTGCACCACCCGAGGCCTATATTTGTGCTGGATACTCTGTGTATGAATATTTTCCCTATAGCTGCCTGCTGAGCTTTATACAGACACTCGCATATAGATCCCACTCCAGGTATCTGGGCTTTATCCTGGACAGTTGATCGTAAGGTTGGGTCCACCTGTCCATCTGGTTACTTAAGCCATATGGGGGGATTATTTGTTGATCTATCCTTGCAGATCATTACATCTGCTGCACCAGGCAGTATCCAGGCCTTTAAGTCTGAGTGCATGCATGGGACTACTGTGCGAGAGGCCAGTTATAACTCTGGTTTCATATATGCTATGACAAAACGTGTCTATGAAGCTATGCAGAACTTCATTGACAAAAATGAACCCATAGTCTATGAGTTTGAGGCTACATGTCTCAGGGAGTCGGAAGAAGATGAAAAGGCTAATGCAGATAAATTGATATAAAGTCATTATGTATGTTTAGATGTAAAGTATTACTCGTGATTTGATCTGAGTTATGTGTTTGAATACATCTGCTTGAGTAAGACATGCAGCATAAGCTTCGATCGGGTTAGCAGAGCTCTGATTAGGCTGAATACCCTGCATATAGTAGCCATTATTTCCAAACATGAGTACAATGTGTTGCCAGCATTCAAAAGCTACTGGTGAATCTGGGCCCATTAATCAGTGTTAAGCAATAATGAAAAGAATACCTCTGGATGCATCAAAAAGCCAGATGTGTGTTGAACTAACCCTACGAATCCAGTTATAATGTCGTATCTTTGCAGTGTACTTCTTTGGACACCAGCCACAATAAGTCAAAAAATCAGCCAATGTTAAGCTGTAGGTTACAGTGTTGGCTGTGGTTTGAATCATATCTGAGTGTATTGCATCAGCATGAAATCCCATTCTGGTAGCAATACTCTGAAATCGGTCAACTTGCTGTACCAGATCATAAAGCGAAGTTCTAGAATCATTGATCTGGCTTGAGCTGAAAGCCATCTCTAGCTCAGAGAAGACAATACCATATACTTCGCATATGACCTGAATATTGAACACTATATGCTGGGGGAAATCTGCTGGTGGCAGGCGAGGCCAAGAGCCAACCTCAGGAAAGGTGTGTATGTTTGCAGGGTATAGATGAGGAAGAAAAAGAATGATGAAATGAGTGGCAAAATTAACTGGTAAGTGTGCCAGGTTATCAGCAAAGGTAGGGGATATAGATGCTGTGTTGATAGCTGGTATAAGAGCATTGAACTGGTTATATGGGAAAATTAGTGCAGCTGGATAATCTGCAAGAGCCCCCAGGAAAAAGTAATGGTCTGAGAGCTCCATTGTCGCAATATCAGAATCAGCCACACGAGTACATACTGTGCTATCTCCGATCCATGTGTGAATAAGGAGAGAGTATTATGGGTATTATGCTGCATCAGCCACAGAAGAGATGAGGGATGAATGAATGTGATACCATCTGACACATAAAGGTATGCCCTCTCGATGTGCAGAGTGGTGAGATGGTGAATAACCGAGTTGCCTGTAATTGCCCGATTGATGACAGTGCATGAGACAGCAACACTGTCACCAGCTAGATACGAGTATTAATGCATTTATAGGAGAGCTGCCAATCTAACTTACAAGGAAACTGTTCCATACACCTAATTTGGACAAGTGGCAGTGGCAGTGGCAGTGGCAGTTGACTCTAACGAGATAAATATAAATATAAACAAAGCTAGGTTCATGTTTCGTCTCATATGGCTAGTTCTAGCCTCTTTGCTGCAGCATCTAGTTCTGGTACAAATCCCAGCCAGCCTTTACTCAGTGAATTTCGAACACAATACTATCACTTTGAGCAGGCCCTCTCTGAAGCTGCAACGACTTGGGCTGACTCAGTTGTATATGCTCGTATCAGTGATGACCTTGACGAATATATATCCCTGGTTAATCAGGTATTTATTATGATACTGTGTATAGTCAGTTACAAGCATTATAGCATGCTACAATTTTCTCTGAAGAGGAGTTGGCTTGCCTTCAGCTGAATATTCAAGCAATGCAAGATGATACTCGTGGACTGTACCAAGAGGCTCTGGACTCTACACATTATGGTCGCCCAGCTCTTGTACAAAACATTCACTCTGGGAGGAGAGGCCGACCAGCTGTTTACATTGATCCTCACTTTCTTCAATGGGCATATACCCACCGAACAGTATCAGGTATTGCATGATTCCTTGGATTAGCAAGGTCAACTGTTCGCAATACTCTGCTAGAGTATGGAATCGCTCAGGCTGGCCACAATCCTTTTTCACATAACCAGGACCAGCCTGAGGATTGGCAGATGATTGAACAGGATGATTTTCTGGATCCACAACTTGCTACTCCTGGTACTATTCAACATCAGGTTTCAGGCAGAATCTCAACAATGTCTGATGAGGACTTGGACAGCCTGATACAGGGTCTTTGGAGACATTTTGTCTGAGCAGGAATCAGCATGCTTAATGGTATGCTGCGTGGTCTTGGCTATCATATCCCACGAGAGCACATCCGACAAGCTCTTATATGAATTGACCCAGTCCACTGAGTATTTGACAGAATTCACATTCGCCGACGTGTATACTCAGTTGCAGGACCAATGTCACTCTGGCATCATGATGGACAACATGGTAATGATCAACTACATGACTTTCTACTGACTAACTAACAATCAGGCTTGATTTGCTGGGGAATTATCATTCATGGTTTTATTGATGGTTATTCTTGGTTAATTACAGGGCTTCGGGCAAGTGACAACAACTCAGCCCAGACAGTCTTGGATCTTTTTCTGTCAGCAGCTGACAGATATGGTGTTCCTTCTCATGTCCGAGGTGATCATGGACTAGAAAACCTTTATGTTGCAGCTTTCATGGATGAATTTCGTGGGGAGCGAAGAGGATCCTATATTTGGGGAAGGTAAGTAACACTATAACAGCTGCCTTCTGACTGAGGATTTTATAGAAGTGTCCATAATATACGCATTGAATGTCTATGGGTGGATGTCACTGCTCAAGTTACAAGTCTCTGGGCAGATGCATTTACACAGCTCGAGTTCCACCATGGGCTAGATATCAACAATGTCTATCACATCTGGTTGCTTCACTATCTTTTTCTCCCAGCACTTAATGAGCAGCTAGATTTCTTTGTGACTGCCTGGAACAATCATCAGATCGCTATGGTGTATGGTCCATGACGAACACCAGTTGATATGTTTGGCTTTGACATGTTTGTCAATGGTTTTAGAGGTGACCCTCTTGTGGAGGAAGAACTGACTTCTGAGGAGATAGAGGTATATGGTCTTGACTGGGAAGCCTTGCGAGATGATCAGATCATGCATTCTCATCAGGATAACAACCCAATTAACGAAGGGACTTCTTCTTGGATTGGTAGGGTGGGCCCACCTGATCACTTGAATGAGATAGTGATAACCACACCAGACTACCCAGGAGATTCTTTTATTCTGGAGACTTTTCAGCAGGAATTGGGCATACTTTTATCAAGTATTCCTGAGCCTGATATCTCTGTTGCTTGGTCTCATGCCCTATCTTTAGCTCGCTTGTCTTTTCCCACATGTTTTTAATTAATTTGAAATGTCTAATTTTACTGCACTATATAGTTGTGGTACAACCCTGGTATATCTACTGACCATATACAATGGCATCCTCATGCCATCATGCACCATGCACCATGTACCATGCACCATCAATAATTAGTCATCATGCACCATGCACCATGCCACACCATGCACCATGCACCATGCATGCACCATGTACCATGCACCATGCACCATGCACCATGAATCATGTGTCTAATCTTAAACTGTTGGCACTACAATAATCAGTGAAAAAAAAACTCATAACCATCCATAGACGGTGTAGGCAGAGCTGCGACGGTAAGCGACACAGCGCAGACCGAAAGAAGAGCAATAAAGTGTGCGTATAAAACCATGTTGAACGTTTGAACTGTCATATGTGTTGGTTGGGTTCGAACAAAAATCAGACCAGCTGATTGAGAGAAAGGGGGAAAGAGACCTGCTGCAGAGTCACGGTATCTTGGGGCAGGCTTCACGCAAATCGTTGTCATGCGCACCTCACGGCTATCATCTCTGTGTCACATTGATTGCAACATGGACGGACGCCGGACAGTGTATTCTTCGGAATCTTCCTTCTTTCTTTCCGGCTGTGCAGCATAAAAAGCCGCTGAGTCACAGTGAAGGTTCTATAGATCAAACGTCCAAGACCTGCATGTAAAATATTAGTTTGAATGTGTCTACATCATCGCAACGGAGTAATTATATAACTGCTTGGTCATCACAGTCACAAGCCATCACACATCAATGTTACGGCCCAGTGAAAAGTCCGGGCGTTTTTTAGCGTTTTAGATGTACGATACAAATAAAAACACTATTTTGTCCAAAAAACACATGTCGTGTCTGTTATCATTAGTTTTATTCAGTTTATTGAAATGCTCGATCCCACAGTGAAAGAAACACATGAAAACACATATAATACAATTAAAAACGCCCTGAATTGCTCGACAGTTACATACAGAAACGTATAGAAACATGCATTGGAATAATTGAAAACTGGGCAAAACGTAGACTCAGCTGAGCATGTGCACCATTCATGCTACTCCCCATTCTGATACCTCTCCTCCTCGCCCTCACCTCTTCACCATTCCAGTTCTACCTGCTCATGTTGAGGCTGGCGCCACTTGGCTGCATCAGGAAAAACCCTTTTTGACCTGGCAAACCTGGCAAACTTGAGTAAACCTGAGTCAACCATCAGGAAACCAGGATTTGTCTACAGGTCTCTAAGCCAAATGTTGATAGATCATAATAGTCAAAGTAGTATCTAATAGCCATCACTGAGGGTCCAGTAGTTGATGTAGTACATCATAGACACTAGCAAGACTCCAGTAGTTTGATGTAGTACATGATAGCTACCACTAACACTGTGATAGTACATTGTAGTGCATATCCATTAGACTGTATGTCTGTAGGTAAGCCTGTGTGCTGAAGATAGAACTGTTTGTAGCTCATATTAGAGAGGACAACTAGACATGTTTCTATATAATCTACAAAGAGTTTGCATAGTCTTGTTGGGCAGGACCAGAAAATAATTCACAAGTCCATTTACTAACCCTTTATATGAAGAATAGTTCATCAAGCTGTAAAGCCACTATGGTGTAGTGGTTAATATCATTATTATGAGTTGGCTTAGTCATTGTCACAAGGTGTGAAGTTCAATCCCTGCACTGTACATTTAATTTCTTAGTCTCTGTAAATACTTCTAAGAGTTGAATATTGTGTTCAGAATACATTCTTTTGGGCCAATTATTTCAGATAATTAAGCTTGGATATGAGTACTATCACTCTAGACATGGGTACTACCAGGTGCTACCATAGTATAGGTGAGCACTACTACTTACTATATAACACCAAATAACGGGGAACTTTCCTACTGGCCTATCAGTGCTATATAGCCAATGTAGGACAAAGTAGTAAAGTATTTTTTTCCTGATGACCTAAGTCAACCTGAGCTGATCTGGGACTAACCTAGACATGACCTGGGCTGACCTGAGTTGACTTGGGCTAACCTAGACATGACTTAGGTTGACCTGGCTGACCTGAAAATTGAGACTTAAACCTGGGACTGACCAAGGTTGACATAGGTTGATCCAGGTCAACCTTGAGGCATCCAGGTTAAAAAGGGTTTTTCCTGATGTGTGCGATGCCGCTCGTCAATCTCATGCCTTCTGTAGGCATAGTCAGCATATGAAGATAAAACAACCGCAACCGACTCACTTGATTCTTTATATCCTTGACAGCTGTATTCCATACCTGTTTGAAGATGAATCAGAGTCTGAAAAGCCCACAGGCACATTGCTTGAAGTACCCACCTGGCGTTGTTGTGGACTTGCGCTTGTATAATACTGATCAAACTCAGATTTCGATGCAACTTTTCCAGCTTCTTGCTTGAGCGCCATGAACTCACGCATTGCCAAGCCTCTGTCCAACTGCATTCAATAAACAACTCGAAGACACAGAAACATACCTTTCAGTGACGGCCTTAGCTTCCTTGCTGTCAGGGTTCAACATACGATCCATCCGGCCACTCCCCCCCGCACTGCGAGAACCCAAAGAACCCAAGATTTTTCTGATGGCCTCTCTATCGTGTGTTGTCGAAGCCTTTGTGGATGGTGGCAGTCTTGTAACCCGAGCGTCAATGGCATCATACATTGCATCGTTATCTCTGTGATGAGTTAGTAAAGTGTCGATCGAGAAGGTAACCCACAGAGGATTGGAAGATGCAATATTGGACAGCATCATCAGAGCATCTTTGGATGAGACTGTTGTGGTTGGAGGAAAGAATGCGGAAGCCGATTCCGGAGAGAACTGTGCAGGCATCGATTGAGGAGGAGAGAACTGTGCAGGCGTCAATTCAGGAGGAGGAGAGAACTGTTCAGGCATCGATTGAGGAGAGAATGTCGAAGTCGAATCGGCAGGAGGAGAGAATGCGGAAGTCGATTCAGGAGAGAACTGTGCAGGCGTCGATTCAGGAGAAGCAAACTGTGCAGGCATCAATTGAGGAAGAGAGAACTGTGCAGGCGTTGATTCGGGAGGAGAGAACTGTGCAGGCATCGATTCAGGAGAAGCAAACTGTGCAGGCGTCAATTGAGGAGGAGAGAACTGTGCAGGCATTGATTCGGGAGGAGAGAACTGTGCAGGCGTCGATTCAGGAGAAGTGAACTGTGCAGGCATTGATTGAGGAGGAGGAGAGAATGCGGAAGTCGATTCAGGAGAGAACTGTGCAGGCGTCGATTCGGGAGGAGAGAATGAGAATGCCGAAGTCAATTCGGGAGAGGGAGATAGTGGTGTTGAAATCATTTCAGGAGTAGAGGTTCCCGTAGGCACAGAACTTTTGAATGAGCTTGACAGACTGGCAAATGTCGGAGTTATTGGAGACAGGGCTTTGACCTCCTCTACTCCTTCCATTGGACGAGGTCCCTGCTAAAACTCTTGTTAGAACACATCCTGGTTGCAATCTTACTTACTATCATTAGGCTACTACCCACTGACGAACCGGACTTTGAACTGTTAGATGATGGAACAAAGTCAACTTCACTTACTTCATTGATTATCATCGCATCCTGGGCAGGGTCCTCCTCCATTTTGGTTAAGCCGTTGAATACTGACTGAGACCGTTTCCTCTTCTTAGTCTCAGAAGTATTGTCAGCTTGGAACTCCTTGTAACGTGCCCATCTTGGATACGCCGTGACAAAATACATCTCACCCTTCCAATCACCCTCACAGAGAGCGAACTAGATGAAGGCTGCCCTCATCTGCCGATGCATAAAGTCCCGAACGTCATCTGTTTTTTGCATCCAGGTTGAAGGCGCCAAGTCAGCCTGATAAAGTGAGTTTGCTAGAGCCTTGAATTTCTCAGCGGCTTGGTTCAGACGCGCAGCTGACATTGGAATGCCATTCTCATCCTTGAGAAATAAACGGACAGCTGGTCCCTCATCCCTTTTTGGTCGACCACCTTTCCGTTTGGATGATCCTAAGGCATTAGTATCACCCTCCGAGTCTGCTAGTGAAGCTTTGTATTCGCTTTCTAGCCAGTACTTGACCCCAGGATAGTCCGCATGCTTCAGTCGTGTCCAAGGAGAGGCAGCTGGAAGTCGACTAGGACCCGTAGTGTTCAGTGTCATCTGGCTGACCTTGTCTAGCAGTTCTTGCCAGCATGTTCTGGCCATATTCAGTGATGCATTACATGTCATAGTAGACTCACCGAGTTGCTTTAAGCTTGCATCTGAGGTCATTCACCTGCTTCTGTGCCGATTTGAGACCCTCCGACAGTGCTTGGGTTTGGAACATAGCACGGCTGTATACTTTGTTTCGGCTTTGCAGAAGGTCGTTGTTGCAAGAGAGGCCAACTTTTTAAGTATGAAAATGAGATTTAGACACGTCCAAATGATCTCTTACCAGATCAACACGGGAATTCGAAAACCTTGGATTAGCAGGGCTAGCAAGACTGAAAATAGAATCCTTGACAAGATATTAGTCTGGTATGGTCAGAAATTTGACTCACAATGGCAAGCTCAGCCTGTTGGCCGTACTGCTCTGTCGTATTGAGGCAGTCGTCCATCTCGTCCTGGTGCAATACAGACCCAAAATCGTGCATTGAGAAGCTGTATAAAAACAATTAAAACACAATAGAATACTTAGCATGTCGGGTTATAAAAGTTACAACCTGAGTCTGAATAATAAGTGTGCAAGAACGTGTCTCTTCAGGATCAAGATCCGGGTGTCTTTGAGTTAAGAGGGTGAAAGGTAAGTGGGTGTATGACTGATAGTATGTGCTAATCAGGTCAAACAATAGGGTGAATGTTGGTGTAATGAGGTAAGTGATATGTGTTCCAGGAAAACTGACAGGAAAACAATGCAAATGTCTGATAACGACAGACAAAATACAATGTCAAGGTGGTGTGTGTCAACAACTGTACTGACAAGAGTCTAACTCTTCAACAGTGTTGTGAGTGTGAGGTGTCCTAGACTGATAATCCAATAACCAAGAACCAAGTCAGAGATAATGCAGATCTCCAACAATCCAGCAATGTCCAATCCTAAATCCAATAACCAAATACAATCCTAGACTCTTCTCAATAGTCTCTGACTGCAAACAAATCCAAATGTATCAGAACAAAGTCTCTGTCCCTCTCTCAATAGAAGTCTCGTCGAGTACTTCACTCTGACAAGTCAATCCTAACAAACACAGGTGTCAATACAACGACTTGAACCTTGGTGCAAGTAAAGTCTATGGGCTGATTCAGTAGTCCAATCTCAAAGAAGGTACTCCACTTCCTGTGAGTATTGCTTCTTACTTTTGATGGATGTAAGAAAGAGCTGAGGCTTGAGCTTGACAAGCAAAGTCCGTGGGCTTTCACTACCAACTGGGGAAAGTGTCTTACTTTCACCTCCAGCTATTGGGGAAAAAAGCTTGATTGCTATTTACTTACAGGCTTTATATACCTTTTGGTAAGTTCTAATTCTACAACTAATTTATCTGTTTCTGGTTTCATTTAACCAGTTTCAGATCATGACTCACTCAGAAGAACTGAGTCTGAGTCATGCTAAAGTGAATTTATCCTTTTTGGTGTTTAATTAACACTTCCAGAAGCAATCTCAACTTGAAGAGGTTAAATTAAGAATCCTCTAGAAGTTTCTCCACCTTTCTGGGCTGTTCTTACAACTCAAAGAGGTTAGATTAGGAATTCTCCAGAAATTTCTTAACCTTTCCAGATTGTTCTAGACTCTTCTGGTACTTCCAGGAACTTCTACACAGAAGTGAGTCATTCTGAGTCATATGTGCTTCTGGTGGCACTGCCTTCTGTTCTAGAAAATTCTTTTGTTCTAGAAAATTCCAGAAACCTAGTCACAGGGACTATTCTCCAGAACATAGTGGCATTAACTGCAGTAGCTGTGCTCACCCAATTAGGTAAGTCACATGATAATCCGGACCGGTAGTAGGGTAATGGGCTTTAATCAAGTCCATTGAAGTCTGCTGCAGAGTCCCTAGGATTCGTTCCTCTGTTGTTTGTGCTAAGTCACCATAAACCCTTCTAACAATTTCCTAGTGCAACAAGCACGTCAATCTGCATGCAGAAATGGATGCTAAGAACAACAGACGTGCAGGTACGCCTCAAGCGCAGTGAGTGTCATGTGACAGTGACGTTCTCATATTGCTACAAGTCCATGCAATGCGTCGACTCTCCGCAAACACCCAAACACGTGGCTAACCTGGGCCGTCTCGACTCCAAATCACTGCTGGAGGATGGATTAAAGATTGGCATGGATGAGCAGAGAGCTGCATTTTTACTTAACCTGCGTCTCATTGACAAGGTAATTTCACTTTGGCACGACATTACCACAAATCTCGTACGTCCCTTGTGCACATTTGCTATTGAATCTGAGTTTCAGAACCTCTATCAGTGGAAGAAATTGAACCGTTTCTATGACTTTGCTAATCCACTGGTATGTGAAATAGTGAAAACTCGAAGTTATATTGATTAGTTGTGAAGCGATCTGAGGAATGGGATCTTGAACACAGCCGTCAATTCGACCATCCTTTCGTTCTTGAGATGAAGTCCATTGATAACACAATATGGAAATATGACCTATTCTGTGTGCCCTTTCGACTGGACTGGCTCTTGCGACGCAATGAGTTAGTTGAACATCGGCAACAGGTCTTTGAAATCGCATTGAATGAACTTTTCCGTAACTTTGCTGCAGAGGAGGAGGATGGGCAGGAGACAGAGAACAAAGCAGAGAATGAAGAGACAGAGTACGAATAAGAGAGTGGATAAATTGAGTGTATTGTTGTACTAGCTAATCAACTTCATCATCTTCATCTTCATCATCCTCGTTTTCATCAAGATTAGCTTCCAGACTGAGTTTTTCTACAAGAAACCACTCGTTTTCAGGTTCGTGAACCTCACCATCTGGTGTTACGCTGAAGCAGGGAACCATACCAACAAGTGCTACAATGGATGTAGCATGTATGACCTTCAACGCTGCATCCCCTTGATAGTGGCATACATAGAGTGTTTGAAATGTTTTGTCCAGCAGCTCTTGATCGGGTTTGGAATAAACAGAGAGCATGGCAAGAGGGTAACGTTCTTCACCAAACGACAACTTGAAGTAATAGCACACTTCAGCATAGCACATCCTCTCAGGCACTCCAAATCGAAACTAATAGAACTAGTGAATACGACCAAATGTTGTTTTAGATAGTTACCTTTGCAATACAAGCTCTTCTCTTGTCTGTTCGAGTTGACCAATCCTCAGAAAACCTGCTATGAACAGTTTGCCCATTGGGAAGGTGCAGACGACCCCATCGTAAGATGTTGTTGTGGAAGTTGGTATCTGGCCATCCCTCTTTGATCCAAAGGGTCTGAAGGGCTTGCACCTCTGGGGGGGACATGGTGTAATTGGCGGTATTATCACGGACTCGTAGTAGAGCATAGCCGTTACCTAAATCGGCTGCACCTCTTGGTAGACCTGTATTGTTATCCAGAGATATGTGGGGATACATTGCCGAAAGACAGTTAATCTGTGCTCTCAGAACACCACGGTTAGCAAGATTCTCTTGAAATTTCACCAAGGAGTGGATCTCCTGATCAATATTGCCTATGAGGTTCTCGATTGTATATTGGGAATAGCATGCCAGCGGGCCGACACGCACTATTTCCGGTGCAATGTGGCTAAGCAGATGGATACTCTGGCGTATGAAATGGATACGATCAGGATTGTGTTGGTAATACAGCTCCTCGAAGTCAGACATGAATTCAAAGAATTTTTGCTGTATTTGGACAACGTGTTCAGTTGGCATGCCCTCTTGTTTGGCCAGGCGTATTGGATGTACGAATTGGCAGTAGTTCAACCAGTACAGTTCAGGAAGAATGTCCCGAAGAAGGGCCAGTCCAAGACCATATAGCCACAGGGCATATTCGGCTGCCTTATATCCCGAATTGATCTTCTGAGAAGGATCGCAAGGGGCTCAACCAAATGAACCTGGGATATATGGAATGCACTTGGTAACACATTGTCCCTGCCCTTCCCAAGGTTTCCCAACCAAGACCCTCCATGGCCAATTATCATAGGAATCATTGCCATAACACTTGATAGTGCCTCGCCAGAGTCCGAGAAAAGATCGGGATCGTTGAGATCGCTGAGGTGCATTATATCCATGACAAACATGTTTGGAATTCCAATGGTGTATCGAAGCCCACTGAATATGGTAGGTCTGGTGATCCCAGTCTCGAGCCGCCGGCTGTTGTATTGAGTGGGGTTGGGGGAAGAGCAGAGGTATTCAAGGTTGGTTTCATAATGTCCTGTGGTTTCCGTTTGAAAGCGACGCAGATCCCTGAATGTCACATCATCATGATCACAGCCATCCATCACATAGTTTATAGGCTTCAGCATAGCAGGATAATAATTGGCTCTATGACGGCCAATCATTGCACATTGCCTTCGACACCCATGTTTGCCTGTGTGACCCACCGTCCCAGACATTTCTGCCATTGCAGGACTGTCAGCAGTTGCAAGTGGCAGGTAGACAGCAGCGTCTTTGACGATGCGCCCTAGATAGGCATCATAGTACGCAAATCCTTCATTTTGTAATGCTGCGATGTGATACAGACCAGGATAAAGGAATGAATCGAGGTTCAATGGTTTTCCAGGCATGAAGCCACCAGGCATCACATATTTCTTTTTGTATCGCAGGTCTGGACTAAGATTGTGAATGACGAAAATATACATCCAGCAATCGGAACTCTTGTTTCGAAACAGCTGCATGCCGTCAATAGATAATTGGATAATGATATCGCCAAGCTTGAGCTGGCCAGATCGATACAAGTTTATAAATTCAGATCCACAGCATGTGTCGTAGTACTGAGAAATGCATGGCTGGTCTGCAAGCTTTGAAAGCTGCTCTAGGAAATAATGCATCTGCTTGGCACTCTCCGACGAACAGAATAGCGCCTGCAGGACAGGGCCAATTGGGATGGTAGTGAACTGCTTTCATGGTACTTTGACGCCAGTTTTAGCAAACTTGTCAGGGTCATAACGAGGTTCGCCACATTCTGGGCATGTCTCAAGATCAGCATACATGGCCACAAAGGCTACATGTGAATGGATGCATATATCATGAATCAAAGCCTCTATTCCTGTGAGTAAAGAAAGTCGGCGTTTGACTCTATATATACTGTAGAACGTCTCATCAGGATGGCATGCAAGGTATGCCTCTTCATTTGCTTTGTACACTTCCTCGGATGGATGCGCAAAGAACGTTCGGAATGAATGAAGAAGAGCAGGGTCGTGAGGGTCTATATCCTCAGATTTCTCTTGTAGGTGCGGAGTAGGATTAAGAAGTTGTTGGATAGTATCGGAAGATAGACCGCTTCCCTCAAGCTTGGCAGAACGCAGGAGTTCGACAAATTGTGCCGATACCTGGATTTCAGGCATGCAAGAATGGAGCCCTGAAGATCGTGCAGGGGGAGGTGGAGACGGAGACGGAGATCGTACAGGGGGAGGTGGCTGTGGAGACGGAGATCGTGCAGGGGGAGGAGATGGAGACAGAGATCGTACAGGGGGAGGTGGCTGTGGAGACAGAGATCGTGCAGGGGGAGGTGGAGACAGAGACGGAGATCGTGCAGGGGGGGGGCACTTGATGATGCAAAGAAGGTCCAGGACAGTCGTCTATTTGACTGTCCTGTTGAAAAAATTAGCTACCAATCATATTTCAAAGAAATTACTGCATACCTGTTCATGTACATTGTGTTGGGCCCTTCTCCTGTGCCGCTTTGTGCTCCGAGCCTCTATCTGGTTACGTGCCTGCTCGATAGATTTTTGTAGTGCTTCGGGAACATGTTGGCCGTTTTCTTGAAGCATGCTGGCCAGTGCTCGTTGTTCTAGCACCATATTGTCATGGTGTCGTTTGTGAGTTCGCCTAGATGCATTCGGGGCAACTGAACGAGGCGGAGGAAATGACATCGCGACGTGGGATGTAACGTGCACGTGCAACAGTGAAACACGACAAATCGGCCAACAACATAACAGATGTAACACTTGTTACATGGTTTGAGCCACCTGTTGCGTTGTTTCGTCACAGTTGTTGCGTTGATTGGTCTTATTGCAATGATTATATCAATATTGCTGTCTTTTAACACAGGTAAACTCTAGTGGGCCATCCCCGAAGGGGTGGCGGATCCAAGTCCAAGCAAGGAAACACATGAACGTTTGACAGAAATAGACATGGTCAGTGTTTGCTGATGTTTTCCCAATCTTAGTGTTGTACGATGACATCGTCAAGCAGTATCGTCGAGTTGCTTCGTCAATTGGGCATAGTGTAGCAAATTTCTGTAGGCCAATGTAATGATGTTCCATTTACGACAAAACGAGGTATTATCTTACTGTATGAACGCACAACCGTTTGACAGGAATAGACGCGCTCAGTGTTTGCTAATGTTGTCTCACTCTTACTTTTCTACGCTGACATAGCCACTCGAAATAGCATAGCACCTTTCCGTAGGACGATAGAACGATGCTGTATTCACGAGAACGAGCTAACTTATGTCTACGAACGCGTGACCATTTGACAGAAATAGAAACGATCAGTGTTTGCTAATATTTCTCCCTCTTAGAGTTGTACATCCACCATCGTCGAGAGTCAGTAGCATAGCACTTCCGTAGGACATTGTAACAATGTTGTAAGCACGAGAAGGAGCTAGATAATGCCTATTCTACGAATACACGACCGTTTGACAGAAATAGAAACGATCAGTGTTTGTTAATATTTTCTCCCTTTTAGAGTTGTACGTCCACCATCAAGAGGCATCATTGAGCGTCTGCAGCATAGCACTCTTTTGTAGGACATTCTAATAAAGTTGTATGCACGTAAAGGAGCTGATTAATGTCTATTATACAACTACATGATCGTTTGAATGATGGACGCACGATTCTAGAGAGAAAACTTTCTCAAACACTGATCGTTTCTATTTCTGTCAAACAGTCACGCCTTCGTAGAATAGACATCAATTAGCTCGTTTTCGTGATTACAACATCGTCACATTGTCCTACAGAAAGGCGCTACGCTATTTCCACTTGACGATGTCATCGTACAAAAGTAAGAGTGAGAAAACTTTAGCAAACACTGACCGCGTCTATTCCTGTCAAACAGTCATGCACTCGGAAGCGTGACCGTTTGACAGAAATAGAATTGATCAGAGTTTGGCAATGTTCTCTCGCTCTTGGTGTTGTACGTCCATCATCAAGTGGCGTCAAGTGCATAGCACCCTGCTGTAGGACAATGTAATATTCTTGTATGCACGATAACAAGCTAAATTTGTCTAACCTATGAATGCGTGACCATTTGACAGGAATAGAATCGATCAGTGTTTGCTAATGTTTTCTCCTTCTTAGTATTGTACGTCGTCGTCGTCGGCTGGCAAAAATGTAGTACGCATCTGTAGGTCGCTGTAACCATATCGTATTTGCAGAATGTCAGTTTTTACCATCGATTCCTCTTGAGCGGCACCGATGAATCATCAGATCAGCAGAACACGACAAGAAATTTTTCATCGTTAATACATGGACGTGCAGGCACTCTTCTACACCATGTACCATTTAATATCGGAAGCCTTCCACCTGTATTCCGTCCCCAAACTGACCAAGTAGAGCTGTGTCTTAACCAAACGATCCCCATAGTAGAGATCGTATTCTCTTTTACCGTCGACATTTCTTTCGTCCCCAACGCCGACATGGAAAGCGTAAGTCTGAGTGATATCTGTTTCGGTCCCGAAGGCAGGAAGACCTGGAGAGTCTATAAAGTTTGCGCCACAACCAAAAAGATACATTTCGGTGAGTAGGCTATTCCCGAAGGCCTCCAATGTCGAAGCGGCAACATCTATTTCCTTCGTGGTGCCCAGTGCTGCGAGCACATTGATGGAGGAAACGTCGAAACAAGACACGAAAGAGTTGATTTGACCTGAGGGTAGGCGGATTCTGTACGTTCTGGTTTGTCCCTAATTTGTAATAAGTAAAGCCGAAACCATAGAGCAAAACTAGTTATACCCCATCGAAAAGGAGAAACCGGAACTTGGGTGAACTGACACTGATACGGTCCATCAAATGTTCTCTGAAAATGGAGTCCGCGGCAAGGACGTCATAACTCATATCTATCCATCAGATCAGTAAGCTAGTAACAGGGGTCGAAACGAAAACGCACATTCAACCTGTTTAGAAGATGGAACCCACTCGGAGTCAGTGGGATCCTTCCAAATGAAATCCGAAGTGTCTTGGAACAGGTTAACAAGTGAAAGAACGGCATAAATAAAAATACATGCCTGCAGACTCGTCGACGGCAATATATGAGATACGGACACATGATTATGCTTATTCGACGTGAGTACAGACAGACGTACTAGACGAGAAAAAAAAGGAAACGCATCAACGGCGTCTTCAAGTCAATATACACGAGGCTGGATGCAGGAAGATCTTGACACGATAACGAGATGGCAATTGAGTAACTGAGAGTGGCGTACATGACTCACGATGTGTCGCGGGATGAACTTTACACGTAAAAACAGCTAAATGATGTGTCAACAGAGGCAGACAACAAACACGAATCAGGTCCGATGAGAGTGTTCGGGTAGACCGACGATGTGCGTTTCGCTGCTGAGTTCAACTGGTTTAGAACAGGCTGCGTGATATTAAAGGTATATGCATGTAACTTTGAAACAAGTATATTGTTTTTCAAAGAAAGCTTTACAAAAAAAAAAAATGTGTCTAAGATGTAACTACAGACACGAAGAAGATGCAGGATGATGACCCAAGGTGGTCGACTAACTAGCATCGGCATCAGAATAGAGTCCAAGAACTATAACAAACAAAATGTTTGTAGAAAGGTAAACGACTTCTCGCGATGTGTACGTGTTCGCAGTGTAGCCAATCGCCACGGTGGCATCAGTCAATGCTTTGGTCATATGAAAACGAGGCCAAGTCGACAAGGACTGAAAGTCAGTGTCGGAGAAGTCAAAACCACGATCGGAATGTTTCATGCCAGCATGGCCGTCATACAGGGGTACTTTGAACAATTTCAGCACATAATTGAGAATAAACGGCACCCCTACTTTCATCGGTAAACGCTAAACTGGGAGGTATGGAAGAAATCGCAGCTGACGACGCAGCCTGGCCTGGTCGAGTCGCTGAGATGCCGGTTGCTGCGAGTCGCGATCTAGGAGGTTGACAAGAAGTTCATTTAGCTGTTTTAAGGCGTCAGATTCCTGCTAAGTGAACGAAGCTGAGCTTACCAGGCGAAGGAGTAGATTGAGCGTTTGAATCCCAGGTTTGTTCAAAACACGTTGTGAAACCCATTCCTTCCGCAAAGATTGTTCCACTGATGCGAGTAAAACCAAGAAGCTGACCCCACATTGCCATTTCATGACAAAAAAACTGAGTGAAAGGAACGATGGTGACCTGGTGTATTAAGTAAGGCTGTTCTGGAGTGCGAGAGTTCGGACACTCCATCGCGGTATCCAAATCCCAATTGGACATGAATCCTACCATGACGCACACCACCGTCTTCCTGGAAGCCTTATCAGAAAGGCGATTGTCCACGACGGTCAGAGTAGACGGATCGACACGTGAGAGGTTCACTTATGGTCCGTAGCGTAGAAAAGAAAGACCATATACGATGGATCTTACAGTGTTTCAGAAAGAGATTACAGGACCGAAAGAGAACGTACTTTTGAACGGACGCTGTATAGAATTTATAAATAGACGAGAACTTGTTAGAGGCAGAAGAAAACACGGCGAAATCAATGCCTATTCTGTTTGTATACCATTTAAACGGATCAACAACGACCTCTTGTCTATGCAAGTCATTAAAACAATAATAACGCAGGATGAAAAGGAACAGACTTCAAGAAAGGGAGACCAGCATAGAGTCTCATTTGATGCTCCAAAGGATCTTGAAACCCTGAGTGCACGACAGAAGTTTCGTTGTGCAGTGTTTCGTCGTCATCGTCGTCTTCGTCGTCGTTGTCATTTTTGACTCCAGCACCATCGCCATCGAGTTCAGCAGCATCACCGTTGCTTGGAGGTGAATTCTCTTCACCTACAACGGTTTATTAAGCATAGCAAACAATGAAAAAAAAAAAAAAGAAAAACTACTGTCAGAGACATGGCTGCCATCTGCAGTAGCCACATCAGAGGGTTCGGTGATAACGCTTTCAGGACCTTCTGTGTCAGTTTTTTTTGGAACGGTTTGTTTCTTGACTTCGACTATCTCTTCAGAATCTGTCGCGATATAATCAGATAAGTAAGTTGTATTATCACGTTATTACCTGCAGAACCGACATCGGACGTTTCGGAAACGTGGTCGTCTGGTACAACGAACCCACCGAGGCTTGATCCTTCAGTGTCGGAGGATCTGGATAGAAAAGAAAAGGAAAAGAAAAGATCAACGGTCGAGGTAGACGAAAGAGAGATGTACTTTTGGGGTGATTCTCCTAGTTCAGGACTGGTGCAAGCCATTAAATGACTACCCATCGAAGAACGACAAAGCAAACCTTGGACTATAAACAATCCTGTTGTTTTTGGGCCTTTTTGTGACTTTCGTTGGCGTGGTATTAACATCTGCATCCGCAGCAAGTGCCACCTTCGTCTGAAGCACGGCCAAAGCATGTAATGCCTTATCGGTTTGTTGTCGAACACGTCTGCATAAAAGCGGTGAAGTATACAAGCCATTGAAGAATATACTCACGTTGATGGAGCCCTTTAATTGGCAAAAGAATGAGCACTTTAATACCGTTAGTCAGAAACAGCGACACCGTACCGAGAAGGTGTATTTTGAGGAGTTGCACTAATGGAATGTCAGTGCCAGAAACAGAAAGGAAAGTGTTCGCGACGTACGGTTTGGTGCTTTTCCCTTTTGTTGGCGATGCACTGGGTTGTTTGGGAGGTGTGATGAGCCCGATTTCAACCGAAGACCTTGTTAATCGCTGTGAGCCATAACAAAGCCAAAATGACAGAAACACCTACTTCCGTTTGGCCAGTCTCGGTTTTTTGGTTGGTGATGACGGAGAACCGTGAGGGACACTTGCACCAGCACGTTTTCTTTACTACGCATTAACAAAAAGAACAAGCGAGACAGAAAGGGGGGATATTTTTGTTTGGTAGACATATAGAGGTGCAAGGGGAGGTTGAACGACTTCACTGAAGTATCACCTCTTGCCCCTTCAGAAAGCCTTTTTGACTGGATGTAACCAGTTATCAAAAAGCCTCCCAGTATGGTTATAACCATGG
>QLOY01004169.1:0-14593 GCA_003313965.1 Megacollybia marginata
AGTCCAAGGCCTTCTTCTGAACTGATAGTCCATAGATGATACCGGTTTCTGTCTGTTTTCTTTCGATGTCTGAGCTGGACATTTGCTAACCAAAAAAGATACAATATTGACATCAAAAGAGATCAGTATACTCACAGCTATAGAGTGACACGGTCTGCAATTGTGAGATGTATAATGGTGTCTAAGAAAGAAAATCACGACGCGAAGATGTGATGGTCATCTGACTTCAAGTTTCGGTTGCAAACTCTACCAACTAGAATTATATACGACACATTATTGCTATATATCTGCATCCTCATCATCATCCTCTAGGACGCCACCCATTTCAGCAACATCAAGGCCAGGCTTTTCAACCACAAAGACTCGGTTGGCCCATTCATCACCTAGAGTGGCAGTCGAGTGAGGACACATCGCAACCGTAGATTGAATTGTTTTGGCTTCAATAACCTGATACAACTCTTCCAGTTGGCAAGACCAGACTGTGTTGAAAGTTTTCCGTAGAAGTTCTTTGTCTGGTGGACTGTACAAGCAAATCATTGCGAGGGAGACAGTCTCGGATTCGTTAAGCTTGCAGAAAAAATAGTATTGAACTTCGCCAAATAAAAGTTTATCGTTTAGAATAATCTATCAGGTCGGGGTTAAGAATGCTGTTGACATAAAATCTGGAGATATGGTACCTTCACATTTTGGGCTTCACGTACTGTGGTTCTATAACGTTCACAGAACATGGAACATGCAATTTGACCATTTGGTAGTCGCATACGGGCCCATCTGGTAGAAGAGGAGTGATCCGACCTTGGAATCAGATCTAGGTCACAGGCAGGATGATGGGTGAGATAGTATTCCAGAGCATCAATCTCCATTGGACCCATCCTTGTGGGTGTTTTGTCTTGTTTTCGGAGGAAAAAAAAACCATCACCTATGTCTTTGGATCCCCATGGAGGCCGGTATTCAAGGCAGTCAGCACCGTCAAGAAGTGTAGGTGTCATTGACTTGAGAGCATTGACAGTAGCTTGACGGACTGCTCGCTTTGATAGATTCTTGTATGGTTTTGACGGCTGTTTTATCTGACCTGTCAAATCCCCAATGCTTTGCTCCATAGTCCACTGTGAAGAACATATGCCTGGTCCAGTGCGAAGTACCTCCATTACACAGTGAAGAAGAGTGTGAATAATTGGACGCACAAAATGTATGCGATCTGCACGTCTCTGAACATGGTGGACCTCGAATTCAAGCGCATACTGCATTAAATGAATATATGCAGTCTTTGCTTGCTCTCGAAAAATGCACTTTTGATAAAGGAGACGAATGGCCGCCACAAGTTTGCAGTAAGATTGGTGAAGATGGGACGGAAGAATGCCATACAGGAGACCAGGTCCTAGGCCAAAGAGATATAACAGAAACTCCCATGCCTTGTAACCGCTGTTGATTTTCTCAGCGGGATTGCGGGGAGGGCGATCAAAGGACCCAGGTAGATGCTTTGCACAATTTCCAACATCCTTTCCATGCGTTTGCCACTGCTCTGAATCACCCTTGAAGATAAACCAATCCCAAGAGTCTTTACTATCCTCGGGTCCACATTTCATGTTACCACGCCAGAGGTCCATCAACAAGGCCGCAAGATTGAGAATCATATGCATGATATCTCCAGGAAACATTCTAGGAACACCAAGAATATGGGTATCAGGTAAGCCTCTGAAAATACTTGGCTTTGCGATCCCAGTCTCACGACGACGACGCTCATACTGGGTTGAGTTTGGTGCTGCACAGACATAATCGAGTTTTTCCTCGTAAGTTTCACGGTTGATGGACGCATCAGCTATCTCAGTTGGATGAACATCAGGATGGTCACATCCTGCAACTGCAAAGTTGTCTGGTTTTTGCAGAACAGGATAGTAGCGCTTTTGACCTTGCTGACGACGGCCCGGTAAGCCACACCACAGCCGACATCCGCTTTTCCCTGTATGACCAACTAACCCATTGAGATGGATCATACCTGGGCAGTCGGCTGTTCCAAACATGATGAAAAGCCGGGAAATGTAGCGTCTATCTTGATAAGCATCCCAAACCGGGATGCCTCCTTCTTCAAGACGAGCAAGTGCTGAGACATGGTGTAGACTGGGAAAAAGGAACGATTCGACAATGTCTGGTGCGTTTGGCCCAGGGATGATGGAGTCGAGAAGTATGTATCTCTTCTTATACCGAATGCCGGGTTTGAGGTTGACCACAATCCAAATGGATATCCAGCAGTCAGACATCTTCATACGATACAATTGGCAACCGTCAAAGGAGAAGATAAGGATGGTATCATCAGCCTTGATCTTTCCTGACTGATATGCCTCCAAAATGTCGCTGCTGCAACAGATGTCATCAAATAAGGAGAGCTCACCACGCTCCTCAATCTCAGTAAGCAACTCATCCATGCGTTCATGGAAGTATGACATCTCTTTAGCAGTGCTAGGATGTCAGCGAAGAGCTTGGATTTGCAATCCAAGAGGTATAGTGTAAAACTGTTGGCGTGGTTTACCTGTTGTTGGATCAATGCGAGAAAGGTTGCAATCAGGCCGTATACAAGCTTCGAGGTTAGCAAAAGGACCAGTATATGCCATGTGTGTTTCAGGACACATATCAGAAATAATAGGATGAATTCCGCTTATTTCTTGAACACTTTTTTTTATTTGGTCAAATGAATAAAGTTTGACGTCGGGGAGTGGCCCGCTGAGTGCCTGCTCGACTGCGTTTACCGCATTAGTGTAGCACTTGTCGGATGCTCTGTCCAGGCCCACAAAGATATGGAGACACATGAGCAGCCAGCGGTCAGCCTCTTTGTCTAATTCAAGTGGTTCGGTAGGTGCATTGAGTAAATAATCAATAGATTCCTGCGACAGGTCTCCATTGTAGATTGAAGCACTCTGCAGGGAGTCTATGAACTGCTGAGCAATACGGATATCCTCTATCTTGGATTTCGATTGCAAAATATCATCAGGTTGGTCGTCTTCATCATCACTAACATTGTCGGGCTCTCGCGGCACCTCACCTGTGTCGCAATGAAACAGGTGGTTGTCTAGAGGGTTATGGAGATGTAGCGGGTCCGGAAAAGGTGGTGGGTCGTCAAGATGTGGTAGTGGGTCGTCAAGATGTGGTAGGTCGTCAAGATGTGGTAGTGGGTCGTCAAGATGTGGTAGTGGGTCGTCAAGATGCAGTGGTGGGCTTGGTTGACCTCTCAATTGGGTTCTTTGAGGCCCTTGGAGAGACGGGCCAGCAGAATTGTCCTGTAGAGAAGTAGTGCGGTCAATGTCTGTTATGATAGTAAAACGGCTTTACCTGAGGCTCCGAGTCAACCAGATTCTTACGTCGTCGCTTGCGAGGGCGAAGTTCTTGCAAGTTATCACCCTCACGATAAGCTCGAGAATCTTAAATGCTGTTAAAGCTGGAGGTGAGCAAAGCAGAGAAATTACCATTGCTGCGTAAGGCTCCAACCGTACTATCTATTTACTGTATATATACGGTTATAACTGTATATGTATATGTATATGTATAGGGGGTCTGGCTGAAGCTGCAGTATACAGTAAATATACAGTATATAGATGGTATATACAGTTGCTGTTTAGTAAGACAGCTACACCCCATAGAAGGTATCAGGGCATACAAAGGATATCTATCTATCTCTCTAAGTATGGAAGATGCATAAAAATAAAGCATTACAGCCTCTCTACCTGTTGGGTTGTATAGCACCAAATAAGGAAGTGTGGAAACATGTTTGTCAGCACACCGTCACCTGATCTGAGGATGCCTTTTCAAGCCAGTTCTAACCACTGCAGAGTCTTTCTATATCTACATACAGAAGATATAATGTCCATCTATGATGTAGATCACACAGAAACATAGTTCAGACTAATTGACTAACTATCACTCAGGTGAGGAGGAGAACTGTATACAAACTGTATGTGTATACACTTTAAACAGTTTATATACAGTATACAACTGTAACTGTATATTTACATCATGGAGTGTATACATATACATTACAGTTGGAGCCTTATTGCTGCGGTACTTTGCATGAGTGAACCAGGTAGTACGGCCCACTTCTGAAAGTGTCTTGCAATACTTTGGACAGTCACAATAGAATTTGACACTAGACATCGTAGGAAGGGACGGAGAAAACAGAAAGTCGCGTCGTGTTGATTAAACGGAGACGAAGCAAATTGTTTAACTGACATAAGATCCACATGGCAAGCAAATTTGGCGTTTTTGTATAGTACATACAAAGTACATAGGTCTCCTTACAAACATTTTCATGGAATCTAGTAACACAGAGCTGTAGCGAGTCATACCTATCGGGCCATTTCGAGGCTAAATAGCTCCGTCGGTACCTGTCGGTACGGCTCGATCCGACACGAATTTCCGGTGTTGCGGCGTTTTTTTACTCGCTTCCGCTCGCCCCCGCTCCCCCCGTTTTTCACTGGGAATGAGGCCTATCAAAGTCAGAATTCTCGTTCGCTTGATAAATAAAGTAGACAGGGCAAAAGCGTGAAACGGGGATCGAACTACCGACGGCCAGACGAAAAACCTGTGTATGGTGGACCTACTCGTACGTTGACCGCTAGATCATAAGTACATACTTTGAAGTACATACATGAGACTGATTAACAGGATGATCACTTCGGGGCTATAAGTAGATGCAGGCGAGTTCTGCGAAGAAAAACAAATCAATCTGATGACATAAAGTACCGTGAAAGTGGGCGTTGGAACAGTTCAACAGTGACAAAACAAGTCAGCAATGAGGCCCAGTGAAAAGAGGATTCGGGGAAATCTGGACTATGTGGGTAAATCTGGGCGGAGACGCATAAATCGGGCGCTTCCTGGCATGACATGTTTGCTGAACCACTAGTATTTTGCTCTTACTTAGCTCAATAGTCAATATCATCTACAATGCTCATGCTATACTGGAATCAGACGCGATCTGACGCGTCACAGAAGATTTTTTTTCATTGTCATGTGATACAATTCCAACTTAAACTCGTACTTCCACCATCTCCTCTGAGGCTCCCCACCTCAACAATGTTGTATCACATTCAAATTCACATCTGCCCGCACTAACTTAGATGTGCTACTGTATTGAGAATAGGAGGATCAATTAGTAAATGGTTGGTGAGGTTCATTGCTACACAGCTTTCTGAACTGCATTGGCCAGGCAATCAAAGCCATGTATGCTGGGGAGGTGCCATGTAGAAAAGGTATCGCATTTTTATTCCAAAGCACCCCACTTATACAGCCATCCAGGTCTGGAACACCCTCAGCCGACGTGAAAAGAAGAATGGTAACGATGGAGACGAGGTCGAGGAAGAAGGGGGAGCCGATGACGCTGATGACGACGACGGCAGTGACTTAATTATGGTACGTTTTGATCCCTGTTGTTTAAACGTGCCTTACTCGATGCGAAGAACTCTGCGACAATAGACTTCGACACTTTTCTCAACTTGCTCAGAGGCTCTGCAACAACAATGGGTTTTTAAATAGTATTGCGTCAGTGCCAGTGGGAGATGGAGGTATACAGATGATTACATTACAACCGTTATAGTCAGTTTTAACCAGAATACTGTAGTTTTCCGACCATAGGTTCCCTCCCACAGTCTTTACGTAAGTGTCCCCTGCTATCTCCGAGTTCCTGGCAAGCAGAGTAGGGGGGACACTGGGGGACACCTTAGTTCCCGGGACCAGATACATTGCATAAGTGTGCGACCAAGTAGGAAAGCATCCATAGTACTACACCATAATTCAATAATACTACCCAATGTCTGCAGTAATTAGGTCCACCGAGGTCACTGACCTTGCTCCTTGTGAGCGCAGGTGGATTTTGAATAGCAACATAGCAACACCAACCTGACCATGATGTGTTTCAGGCAATGTGTTTCAATTTAGCTTACTGCACGTGGTTAATGGAATGCCAAGCACTCATTACATAAATAGGCGCCTGTCCCCCTCTTTAGTTCCCGGCTGCTACGGGAGGGGGGACTGTCCCCCCTCCCTTAGTTCCGTTCCCACTTTGAGGGGACAGGGGACAGACTTTAGGTCTGAAAACTACAGTATACCAGAAATCACCCGTTCTCAATGTCCGGAAAACCCGGATCCCCACGGGATTCCACCTGGCTTTTGGCAACTTTCTGGCCTGACAGGTTTCGCCAGTTTACGCCAGGATTCTGCATGTCCGATTTTCACTGGGAATGAGGGCCAAGTCAGAGTTCTCGTTCGGTTGATAAATAAAGTAGACACGGCAAGCAAAAGCCAGAAATGGGTAGTCTCTTCCAAACAGACAATACACGATCGCGACAATGTGACGTGCGATGTGTATGAGTCTGTCGATCAAGTGACGTCGTTGGCGTATGACCCCCTAGCTTATCTAATTTGAGGTCACGCCACCTGTTCAAATTTTCCTTGCCGTCCCCAACGACGTGTTTCCAGCTGCCTCAACGCGACTTTTATGCTGTAATACTATCAATACAATACAATGGACCCATTTTCTTCACAAAACGAGCCCAGCATCCCGAAAACTCGCCGTGAATACATGTATCATACACCATTGACAATTCCTCAGATTCCACAACCTCCGTCTCTCGCAGACTCGCCAGAATATCGTCTTACATCCTCATCTGGCTCACCTACAACGCCTCAGACTCAGCAGATCTCTCCCACAGTCCTACAACTCATTCGAGACCATGCAGGTGTCGGGGTCACTCTTTCCCAGTCCGCGAGTCCAGCCACACTTGATTCCGATACCAGTCTATTAGAGCCGTTTGCTCACCAGCAAGTGAAGAAAGTTTTCCTGTCAAGATTCGATCATGTCAACTGTGTTAGAAAGCTGCCAAGAGCGTCTCGAAATGTAGATGGCCGTAAACTTCTTTCCACTGCGGAATCCTTTTTGAAAAGACAGTCTTGATGATTTCTAACCCCTCTGGGCCCTGCCAGAGCGGTTTGGATGCCATAAATTAGTATTAGACACGACACGAGCTAAGGGTATAATGGCAGGCGCCCAAGATTATGTAAGTGGGGGTCACGCTGTTACACCCCCGCGACAAATGTTAGACTAAGAAATGGGGATCAAACTATCGGCAGCTAGGCAAAAAAAGGCTCTTATCGTGCGGAGATACTCATGTGCTGACCACTGAACCATACACACGTTAAATTGTATACATGAGAACTCATCAACAGGATGATCACTCTGGTAGGTTATACTCATCAGATGCAGGTGAGTTCTGCAAAAAAAAACAATCAGTTGGGTGACGTGTGTTACCCAAATACTGTAAAGTATGTACATACATAAGCATGAGGTCTGGATACGGAGAAATTGAAAGGCACGCAAGCGACTCAAGCGACTTACTCTCCGGGCCCGGTGTTCCATCTTGGGACCATGCCGGTAATAGATCCTCCTCCTCCTCCTCCCGTGTGGACCTCTACTACATCGGCGAGTCCTGCGAAAGAAAACCAATCAATTAAATTGATTGGTCGGGTGACGTGTGTTGCCCACTGACCCATAATACTGCCGTGAAAGTGGGCAATGCGTCGTATGCAAGGATAAAGTAGACAGCAAGCTTATAACAGGAAAAACCGGAGACAGTTGTTTATCGCTGAGCCATATATTTGTTTAACAGCGGTCGAAATCGGAGGCTAAAGGAAAAAGGCTCATCCATTGCTTGAGACTCATGCATTGACCACTAGACCATACACACATTAAATTGAGTTGTTTAACAATGGAGATCGAAATGGGTGGCTAAGCGGAGGCTAAGCGGAAAAAAGTTCCCACTTTCCAGTGCAAACATACAAACATGCGTTGGTCACTAGACCACACACACGTTGATCTGCATACATGAGATCAGACTTATCAACTGGATGCTCACTTTGGTATGCTCATTAGATGCAGGTGAGTTTTGCGAAAAAAAAAAACTAATCAATCAATTGGATGACGTGTGTTGCCACACTCGTTATTCTGAAAGCTGAGATCGAAACATTAGAAGCTCTGCAAACGGAAAAGCATTAAAAAGATTGAAACTAGTAAGTAGCTCGTATGCGCCGTGTTGACCCCTAAGCCATACACTCGCTGCAGTGTAATGACTGATCATCAGGATGATCACGGAAGAACTGCATAGTCAGCCAGGTACCACAGCAACGTCGTTCTTCCCGCATCTGTCAAACTATGTCATAAGTCTCTCTCATGATCGTAGCAACCCAAAAATTGTTTGTTGCGGTTACATTGATTGCAAACGGGGATGCCGGTGAGCGAGCGCTGGTGCAGCATCAAAGTGACACAGGAGGCTTGGTAGAAAATGACAAAGAACCAGCTACTCACGTGCTGACCACTGAGCCATACACTCATTCTTTGAGAGCTAAATGTGAATGTGAAGTTGGAGTACTTGTCAAAAGACTATGATACGACAAACTCTCGCTGTTACCATACATACTCGCAGTCCGGAAGCGGAAGTATTAAGGACACAGTGGGTACAAAAATCCAAGAAGCCGCAAAACATACTCACATACCAGCCGCTAGGCTACACACTCGTTCCTGTGATGGGAAAAGGTGGACCATTAAGAGGCTTGAGATCTCAAAGGACTGAAGTAGGATCTTTATGATGTGCGAAATACATATCCTCCGAAAGCAGTGGGATTGAAATGTGATCTGAAAACGGAATCAGCGCGAGGCATTCGCAAGGCCACGTACTAGTTCCTATGATGTGGAAAGGTGTGATATTGAAGTGACACAGGAGACTTGAGATCCAAAACCATACAAAACATAGTCTTATTGCCAGGTCACTCGCGTGCTGACCACTACGTCATGCACTCGTTACTTATTCCGAGAGTTGAAGCTAAAAGTGTCGAGTATGTCTATTACCAGCAAGATCGGGATGAGTTTCTTAGAAGTTCGACCACAAGTTCGGTAATAGATCCTCCTCCTTGGGAACGTAAGTACTTAGATGAATATCATTATGTAAACAATGAAACACGCCGGTCCCAGGATTATCCCGATGGGGCAAGTACGTAGATAAATGAACAATATATCTATGTACCCTTCTTCATCCCTGACCTCCTGAACAAGTTCTAGAGCAAATCACGGTAACCCACAGAACAAATTGCAGTCACTGGAGACCGGAAAATGCGGTATGATGATGCAGCTGATGTCATGTTGCAATAAATCTACACTTGCGTGCTGAGCGCTAAGCCATCCACTCTGTCATAGTTCTCTTTCGGTTGAATGGGATGATAAAGTAGACATGGCAAGCTTAAGTATAACAGGAAAAGCAGGAAGCAGCTATGTGTTTATCGCTAAGCCATACACTTGTTTAACAGCAGGGATCGAAATCGGAAACTAGGCGAAAAAGATGCGTGTCTATACATTATACATATGCATTGACCACTAGAGCATACACACGTTGAACTGCACTGATGAACAGGATGATCACTTCAGTATGGAGAGCTGTGAAAAAAAAATCAATTACGCTACTGGGAAGTACGTTGAATGGAGTTGGAACTTGCACCGACACCAATGCGTTCCAAGTCATAATTTTCATTTGGTTGACTGCAAGGATATAGTAGACACATCAAGCAGCAAAATCCTGAAACGGGGATCGAACTATCGGCAACTAGGCGCAAAAACATATATTTGACTATGGCCACTCGTACATTGACCACCGAACCATACACGTCTTGAAGTGAGATCAGACTGATAACAGGATGATCACTTCGGTATGAGTCCTGCCAAAGAAAACCAATCAATTGGTTGAGTGACGTGTGTTGCCCACTGACCGTGAAAGTGGGCGTTGGAACTGTTCAACAATGACAAAACAAGTTCACCGACACCAATGACAAGTCATAGTTCTTGTTTGAATGCAAGGACAAACACGGCAAGCAAAAGCCGGAAACGAGGGATCGAACTCTCAGCGGCTAGGGCAAAAATCTCGTTACACTCGACCACTCGTACGTTGACCGCTAGACCAGACACACGTTGAAAGCCATGCAACTGATCAGCAAGATGATCACTTCGCCAAATAGAATGCAGGCGAGACCTGCGAAAATAAACAAACAAATCAATTGGGTGACGTGTATGCTGCTGAATGTGGGTAAAAATTCCCGCCGTATACACATACATTCCACCCCCCGTATTTCAACAAACAGCCACTTACATCGATCTTCTGTAAGTAAGTGATGAGACGAACTAACTGGATACAAGCGTGTTAATTGCTTGAATACAAACATCGGGTGGTGAAATGGATACGGAAACATCGGAAGGGCGTGTACACGTGACCGTGACAGCTAATCCGTACCATGCTGCTATCCCCAAGCTATCCCGGTATGACCGTCTAGGCCTGTACAGTTCGTGTTTCAAGTTAGTTACCCAGAGTTTTTTTTTTTGCCTCCGTCCTGACTCCTCTCATGTCGGACAAGGGAAAGCGTCGACGTTCGGCCTCTGCTTCCTCTACAGAGTCAGCTCCATCCAAGAAAGCACAGAAGACAGGTGCTAGCCGCAATGGTTCTTCACGTGTAATGAAAATGCTGACCAAGCTAGTGCAAGAAGGCAAGGCACGCGAAGAGACTGAGGTGGGGCTTTCATCTGGCAAGAAAAATAAGAAGGCCAAGCCGAGTAAGGCAAGCTCCAAATCTGGCTCAGATGCAGGGCAGGCACTGGTACATGGTTGTACCAGTTTTCAAGGCCGGAACTGTTGTTGTCCTCAACTGTGGCCTACAGGCTTTGACGGTAAGCGGAGCACAACAGAAGATGTCATTATGCTCACAACGCTGAAGGATGATCGAAGAAGAAACTACAGCAAGCTTCTCGAGCTTCGGGAGAGAAAGATGCCTAGCAAGATTCAGATTCAGATTCTCCAAGCCGAGAAGCTCGCACGGATGGACAGTGCACGCCCATTTGAGGTTCATCCCGATGAAGCATGGGAATCAATTCAGGCCAAGCTCTTCGAGTGGCTCCCCGAGCTGGGGCAGTTCCTTCAGGCTCGTGTACTGGACACGCTGGATGCTAATCCTGCATACCAGGAAGGGGACACACCCAGTCGACAGTTTCTTGAATATGCCGACGAAGGACCTCTCCGATTCGAAATGAGGGCTCTGCAGGGTCTAGTCAGTGCAATTCGAGCCCACCACAGCGAGGTTTACCACAGTGCTTACTGATTTAACCAACGTAGTACCTTAGTTCCTCAGACTAAATACTACATGCCTGACATTTGACGTTCAGCCCCCAAGTAGTTTTCGAGAGTGAGCGAGTGAAGCTTGAGTGTGGGAAATGTCACGCACCACATGGGACGTTCCGATGTTTCCGTATCCGTTTCACCACCCGATGTTTGTATTCAAGCAATTAACACGCTCGTATCCAGTTAGTTCGTCTCACCACATACTTACAGAAGATCGATGTAAGTGGCTGTTTGTTGAAATACGGGGGGTGGAATGTATGTTTATACGGCGGGAATTTTTACCCACATTCAGCAGCATAGACGTGTGTTGCCCACTGCGATGTACCTTGAAAGTGGACATTGGAATAGTTCAACAGTGACAAAACAAGGACACGGATGACTGCCAAGTCACAGTTCTCGTTCGATTGAATGCAAGGATAGCTTGTAACAGGAAAAGCAGGAAACAGCTATGTGTTTTCCCTAAGCCGTACCTTTGTTTAATAGCGGGGATCGAACCATCGGAGGCTAGATCAAAAATTACAGCATATAGTAGTACTCACACGTTGACCACTAGACCAGATGGACATTAAATTGTCGATGAGATCAGACTTATCAACCATTTTGGTAAATAGATGCAGGCTCCTGCGAAAAAAATATCGTCTTGAGTGTGCATTGGAATGGTTCACAAAACAAGTCTTGCACCGACACCAATGAGTGTCAAGTCGTAGTTCTCATTCGGTTGAATGCAGGGATAAAATAGACATCGCAAGCTTATAGCAGGAAAAAAAAACCGGAAACAGTTCCATAGATGTGCCCATCGCTGAATCACGCAGTTGTTTAACAGCGGGGATCGAAATCGGAGGCTAAGCGACAAAAATTTGCTTCACTTTATGATCGGAATACATGCACTGACCACTAGACCATACACATGTTGAAATGAGATCAACTTATCAACAGGATGATCACTTCGGTATGGAGATGCAGGCGAGTCCTGCGAAAGAAAACCAATCAATTAAATTGATCGGTCGGGTGACGTGTGTTGCCCACTGACCCATGATACTGCAATGTACGTGAAAGTGGGCGTTGGAATAGTTCAAAAGGAGTCTTACACGTACGTGCACCGGTCGTAGAAACCGGAAACAGCTATGTGTATACCCAGCCGTACTTTTGTTTGACATCGGGGATCGAACCATCGGAGGCTAGGCAAAAAGTTCGACGCGCCTACAGCTCATGCGATGACCACTAGACCATACGCTGGCTCATAAGAGCAGACTGGTCAACGAGATGATCACATAGATGCAGGCCAATCGGGTGACATGGGTTTCAATACTACAACGACCGTGACAGTGGGTGGTGGAATAGTTCAAAACAAGTCTTGCACCGACACCAATGAGTGCCAAGTCATAGTTCTCCTTCAGTTGAATGCAAGAACAGGAAAAACCGGAAACAGCTGTATTTATCGCTCAGCCGTACCTTTGTTTGACATCGGGGATCGAACCATCGGAGGCTAGGCGAAAAAAAGGTTTAACGAGATTGGATATACTCGCACGCTGACCACTAGACCATACGCTGCTTGAAGTAAATCCATGAGATCAGACTGATCAATGAGCCAATCGGGTGACGTCCATAATACTACAAAGACCGTGACAGTGGTGGTGGAATAGTTCAACAGTGACAAAACAAGGACAGGATTGAGTGCCAAGTCATAGTTCTCGTAGACGTATACAGGAACCGGCTTTGTGTTGATCGCTAAGCTATACATACATTTGTTTAACAGCGGGGATCGAAATCGGAGGCTAGACGAAAAAATGTTGGATGCATACAACTCACACGTTGACCCCTAGACCATACATGCGTTGAAGTGGGTCCATGAGATCAGACTTATCAACGGGATGATCACTTCGGTATGCCCATTTAGATGCAGGTGAGTTTTGCGAAAAAAAAACCAATCAATCATTTGGATGACGTGTGTTGCCCATACACTCGTTGTTCTGAAAGCCCAGATCGAAGCATTGGATGCTCTGCAAACGGAAAAGCATCAAAAAGATCGAAACTCGTTATGCGCCGTGTTGACCCCTAAGCCATTCACATCGGGACGATCACGGAAGAACTGCATACTAGTCAGCCTGCTGACAACCAGCCAGGTACTTACTACATATCCGTCGTCTTCCCGACATCTGTCAAACTATGTCATAGGTCTCATGCCATATAACCAGTGATCGCAGCAAACCCAAAAATTGTTAGTTACGGGTTACATTGCTACTGAAACATTACATGTAAGACAAAGTTGCTACTTAGTTTGCTTAGGTTAGATGAATTTAGGGTTGCGAAAAAGTAAATTAACACCCCCCTGACACTCACTCAGTGTCGCTTGTCGGCGGAAATCGTTGCAAAATCCGAAAGAAAAAAACAACGGTTGCGAACTATACAGGGCAAGTCGGCTCCACAACCACCACACTGGCCCAAGGTGGTAAACCGACCTCCCCATGACGAAGTGGGGGGTTTACAACAAACGGGTAAAAAAGACACTTTTATTTGTTGGTGATAGAGATAATACTTCCTAAATAGGATATACTCAAAGCCTTGTGACGACGCGGTTAATGCATCACCCACCTGTCAAACCTTGCTTGATCAAACGCCCCTCGTTCTTCTTTCCCTTTGACTGTTTTTCCCTCTCTCTCGCTGCTGTCGCTCGCTCGCCATCTCCCTCATGGGCAACTGTGCATCCCAAACAGACCGTGAAGAGAAAACCAAGTCGGATGCGATAGATAGGTTATTGGAGGAGGATAGTAAGCGGTTTAAGAAGGAGTGTAAGATTTTGCTTTTGGGTGCGTACCAACTCTCTCCAAAGTCTGGATTCCTCGTTGAACCCACCGGTAGGCTCCGGCGAATCCGGAAAATCCACCATCGTCAAACAAATGAAAATCATCCACCAAAACGGCTACACCTCCGAAGAACTCTCCACCTTCCGACCAGTCGTATACAAGAACGTTTTAGAATCCGCACAAGCCATCGTTCGCGCCATGCGTAAACTCGATCTACGCCCGGTGCATACCCCGAATCAAGTTCTCGCCGACAAGATTCGGAAATACACACTGGATGCTTCGGATCCGGTGCTTTCGCCTGAGATTGCAGAGGCGATACATGTGTTGATTCAGGATCCGGTTGTTCCAAAGATTTTGAATGAGCATTCGAGTGATTTTTATTTGATGGATAGTGCGCAGTAGTATGTTTCCCCCCCCCCCAACTTTCTCTCTTTGTTCTGACGACTGGCAGTTTCTTTTCAGAAGTACTCCGAATTGGATCACCGGGGTATCAACCGACTGTAACAGATATCCTCAGAGCTCGATTACAAACGACAGCTATTGCTGAAACCCGATTTCACATGGGTCAACTCTCGTACGCCTCCCTCCCTCTAACCC